>OZ030008.1:152292564-152527564 GCA_964023405.1 Apodemus agrarius
TGGAGTGGGTTTTTTCCATATTTCTGAGGAGCCTTGCTGAAGTGTGGGTCCTCTCAAGTATGCTCATGTGTTTTTATATGCACGTGTGTGTACTCAGTGCGCTGATGGCAGCATCTGGGCAACAGTAAGGCCAGTGTTGTCTTTCTCTCAGGGATCCCCTGCCAGAGCGTTCTAGCCTTCTCCAGGAGGGTGAGTGCCATCAATTGAAGAATGAGAGCACCATTTCCAAAGCAATTAAAGACTTGGCAGAGGTGGCCAGCAGGGCTGCCCATTGTAGAAAATTGGGTTGGAGGGCTCTGAACTGCATCCCATTCCTTTTCTCTGCTCAGGGCCCCTGAGGAGCTCTTCTGGATAATACCTAGGGTAGCGCAGTGGCTGATACCACACCAATGGCTCCTCTGCTAGATTAGCAGGCAGTTCCTGGGAATATTTTTAAGTTTTTACTTTAACAAAAGAGAGGCAAACTCTTAGGATACAGCATTGGGCATACCTTCTTACATACAGCTATATGACTTAGCATTTTTACATAGCTCAGCTACAGGTATCTGTGTACATGGTGTGAGCCTGAGCACTGTGTTGGGCTCTTCTTTTGCTGTCCATGAGTTGTGATGAAATCAGCTTTCTGCCAACATCCTCTTTCACATTTGTACTGGCTGACATCACAAGCAGTTTGGAGAAAAGAAAAAGAATAAAAACTCTATACTACCTTATGGAATTAGCCATTCCTCTGTATTTGCTTTTGACCTTACTGAGATGGCTTGAATTTTTCAGGTTGAGGCTTCCCACACAGTTACTGGCAGAGCCTGAGCAGCCATCTTGGCAGACATGCAGTGTCTTCCAAGGCAGGAGACAAAGGGATTTTTCATCCATTATTAATTGATGTCCCTCTTCAGCAGACCAAACATGATTCTACTATATAGCTGCCAAAATTGTTTCAGGTCCACAAAAGAACAATAAGTCATTCTTTTCAAGTGTGCTTCTTAATACCTAATTTAACAAATGTTTCCAGTAGCTTTTCAGCTTCCTTTAGTAGTCTAGTTGCTGTGTTTGATGCAATACAACAATTGGGTATTTTTATGAGCAGTACTCCCAGCCATTTTAGTGTTCCCATGGCCAATTCCAGGAAACATTGTTCTTCCATTAGAGTTCAGAAGACTATGCCAAAGTGGAAAGTGAGCCCCTAAACCCATTTTACACTGCCTATGTGGACTGAAGTGGCAGGCAGGGCACTGTGTCAGCCAGAGGCTTCTCATTATCCCAGAGTAAGGACCGGAAATTTGACTTTTTCTTTGTGATTTCTCTACCTTTCCTATTTCATGTTCCTGTATCTGATAGGTATCCAACTGGTTTGGCAACAAACGAATCAGGTACAAGAAGAACATTGGCAAATTTCAAGAGGAGGCCAATCTCTATGCTGCAAAAACAGCCGTGACAGCGGCACATGCAGTAGCTGCAGCGGTGCAGAACAACCAGACCAACTCGCCCACCACGCCAAACTCCGGTGAGTATGGTGTGCTTACTCCCTGCTCAGCCAGCAGGCCTCCCATTCCACAGACGAGCACAGCAGGGCTTTAAGGGGAGATTTGTATTGGCTTGCAGGCTTGTTCTGGAGATGGGTGAATAAGGCCACAGCCTGTGCTGGTAAACCCACTGTTCACAGTGAGTGCCACTTGTGCCTATAGATTCTTGTGCCTTCTAGAACCTTTATACTCAGTCGTGGCCTTTAATTCAGCAGCTAGGCAAAGCTCTGTCACATACTGTGCTGCCTGTCACCTCAGGGTCATTGGTGGTCTGTCAGAGTGAAGCAGCAGGTGTGGACTGCTTCCTGGGAAGTGCTTGCTGGGCTGAGATGTTGCTGTGCTTCCCGTGCTCTTGGCTTCAGGCTCTAGGTGCAGCCTATGTCTGTGCCATGTGGCTTGCTGGACTTATATATAAGGCGATGGTTTTTTGTTTTGTTTTGTGTGTGTGTGTGTGTGTGTGTGTGTGTGTGTGGTAGTAGGGATTGAAAGCAGGGCTTTGCATATGCAAAGCTTAGTCCTTTGCCACTGATCTACATAACTAGCCTTTTTTTTTTTTTTAAGATAGTCTTATTAAGTTGTCCAAAAAAGCTTTGAACTCACTTTATAGCTCTGTCTGGCCTTAGACTTGTGATTCCTCTGCCTCAGCTGAATAGGGGAGGATTTCGTGTGTGCGCCCCCACAGCTACTTTTGACTCCTTACACAGAACATTCTGTTCAAATTTTATGTGGCATTCATGATGGAGTTTGAAGAAATGTCTTTAAATTACAGGAAACTTGGCTGGCAGTGAAAGGTGTAGCTAGCCCTAGTGGAAGAGTTGGAGAGTCTTGGACGCTTTCTAAGGAAACTTAAAAATATATATTTAAAGGTCCGGGGAAGGCTGTTTTATTTTACCCGCATCATTTCTAATGGGCTACAGACACTGGTGAATGGAAAGGAAGAGTTATAGCTAGAGAAGAGTGTCAGGAAAATGTATCTTCTCCAGGTAATTCTCCACCATGACAGCAACATTGACAAGCTCCTTTGACTAAGTCTGGAGAGAAATGGAAACAAGGAGAAGGCTGGGGCCAGCTCCTGGGTGCTTTCTGTCTATTTTGATTTGTCTCTGGTTTTTCATTTGGGTTCTCCCTCTATAATGTTCTTCCTGTGTATAGTGTGAGAAGCAGGACCTTCTAGAGCTCAAGTTAATGTTCTGTCCTTCTAAAGCTGGAAATGCCTCTCCCTTCTGCCTCTTTTCCTTTCCCTACCTCTAGGTCTTTGGGGATTGTGTGTGTAGCTCTCTGTTATTCAGCTACTTAACTCTTTCCTTTCCAGGTTCTTCTGGTTCTTTTAACCTCCCAAATTCTGGGGACATGTTCATGAACATGCAGAGTCTGAATGGGGATTCTTACCAAGGGTCCCAAGTCGGAGCCAATGTGCAGTCACAGGTAGGAGAAATGCCCCAGCTGGGGCCTTTCTGGCAGGGTAGGGTTTGGGCTCAAAACTCCCCGCTCTGACCTGTGGAAGTGGTCTGCACATCTATGCAGAACCTGTGCTGGGTGCGTCCAAACAGGACACATTTGCCCACCTCTTAATTCAATGAGAAGTTAAGTGGACAATGCCTTTGATGATTCAAAGCTGACGAACTTTGTGAATGCATTCGGCTCTGGCTTGAGCTCATGGAGATGGGGGAGGGGGCCTTTGTTATGACAGAACAGAAGATTGTGTGTGCCTGAGAGAGGGAAGGGGTGGAAAAAGAAGGAGAGGGAAATAATGAACAAGAGAACATGCTGTTCTTTTATTCCTGCATTTTTGCAAGCCAGGAAACTGGCTTAACTCAGGTTACTTTAATAACCTGAGTTATTAAAGTAGATTCCAGGTTCAACACCTTTCTTGTGTCCTTTTAACTGAGAGCAAGTACTCTTACTCTTAGGCATTGGTGGTGGGGACAAGGTTGGGTGTGGATTCAGCATTCATTATCTGTGAGTGGGTTTTCACCCACAGTCACACACATGTGGCTGCTGTAGATGGAAGTCTGCATTACCATGAGGATGCTATTGTTTGGCTGGTGTGAAAAACAAAGAGGTGTGAGTTTACATATGCAAGGAATCTTTGAAATCCCTCCAGTCACATCTGATTGATAAATTTGTCTTTCATTGAAGATGCTCCACCCCTGTGGCACACATAACTCAAATTGTTCCCTTTTGTAAATGATGATGTTTTAATAGATGGAGGTGATGAATTCTGTTTCGTCTCACTTCTAGGTGGATACCCTCCGTCATGTTATCAATCAGACGGGAGGCTACAGTGACGGCCTTGGAGCAAACTCACTGTACAGTCCACATAACTTAAACGTGAGTACCCTGGGGAGTGAGCTGTGGGAGCCGTGTCAGGGAAACGGTGACTAATGAACAAGTTAATAGTCACTGGACTTGGCTTCACGTCTTCTTGGCAGTTGGGGGCGGCAGCATCTTTGCTATGGTTTCATTTTATGGCCAGCAGTGCTTCCTCTTACCTAGCTGTCCTTTGAAACCCTCACAGAAGCCCAAAGGGGCTGGTGTCCTATCGTCAGTGGGGACTTAAGTACCAACCCATTAAGACTCCATTTCCTAGCAGCCGTGCCATGTGGGAAATGGGTCATTTATCTTAGAATCAAGCAGCAGGAAAATTCCCCAGCACAGAGCAGGTGAAGGTGATAACCTTGGAGGCCCAGCACATCGGCAACCATTCTAAACAAAGAACCCCATGCTAGACTGCTGGCCTGAGGTGCAAAACAGAACCCCTGAGCTTAATGGCTTCTCTGCTTTAATGATAGAGAAACCTTTGTTACTGATTCACAAAACTTTCCCTTGCTTCCTACCCTGACATGGATGGGAAATGTCAGACACACAGCTCTGCAAGGTGTGAGGAGCACATGGCAGCAGACCAGAGAATGGAGAGAAGTCCCCCTTGTAGGACCTTCGTTTGCTATAAGAGAGTAAATATTAATGACTTAAAAAGTGATTGAGGATGTTCAATTGTAATGGGGGGAAAAGGACCATTAAATACTCAAATCTTTTACATTTGAAATGTCAAATCTTTCTTTTTGGGTTTATAAATAACTCATAATAACCCACAACAAGCCATATAAAAAGCCTTTTAGTTGCATTTCTCCTTTTTCATTTAAGTGTTTTGAAATGCTTCAGAGAATGTGCGATATCCTTATCAACATGATAAAATATGAAGCCGTGATTGCCTGCAGCATTTTACAGACATGAATTCCATCTTCACTGATGAGGCTTGATAAGACGCTGTTGTATAATACAGTGCATAATCTCAAACCACCAGAGTAAGGATTAATTTATTTTGGGGAAAAAAAGAGTACTCGTTGACAACCTCTCCTGCAGCTGCCATGCAGGGGAAAAATATTATACATTTGTTGTTTATAAATTTCGATAAAAGAGGAATGATGTTTACTTCAGATGGGATATCTTTAGACTTGGATCTGTGTAAGAGTTCTTCTTTCCCTAAGGAGATTTTCATACCTGAGAGGAAACAAACAGCTTACCTTTTAGATAGGGGAGGGTATGTCTTAGAGACAGAACGCACATGGGCTTGTCACCACCCATCTGGCATGATTGAAGCTTTCAAAAACAGTGCCATGACTTATTACTTAATCCTGTTTCTCCTCTCCTAGCCTGAATTTGATATCTCAAGTTGCAAATTCTTTTTTCCATTTAGACCACCATCTCTGTAGGTTTCCTACCCACCCCTCTCTCTAGCCCCAACCCTTGGTCATAGGGCAGTGGCTCTGAGCCTGTGGGTCTCAACCCCTTTGGGAGTCGAACAGCCTTTTCACAGAGATCATCTAAGATCATCAGAAAACATAGATGCTTACATTATGATTCACAACAGTAGCAAAATTACAGTTATGAAGTAGCAATGAAAATAATTTTATGGTTGGGGTCACCATGACATGAAGATCTTTATTAAAGGGTCACAGCGTTAGAAAGGCTAAGAATCACTATCCTAGAGAGTTTGAAGGGACTTTATATACAGAACTATGCAGCTGATCAGAAGACAAGGAGCTCTTTAAGAACAGTATGGGCTTAGAATGTGGCTCTGTGACAGAGAACTTGCCTAACAAGCCCAAGACTCTGGGTTCCAGACCTAGTTCCAGTAAGCAGCAACAATCACACACATAACTGCTGTTGGAAGAAACAGTTGCCTGCACAATCTTCTGCATGTCCAATAGACCTTCAGGTGAACTCTCTGGAGAAATTACAGATGGACAGGAGGGAGGCAGAGAACCAAGGAGCCTTGTGTGGGTGTGGGGTGAGGGGCTAGGCAGTATAGAAGCCAAGGCTGGCTGGAGCTGCAGGGACTGGGTGTCAGGCAGCTCACCCCTGCCTTTCCTCCAAAAAGGCCTGCCCTGTCAGTTCTGCTCAGTGTTCCCCAACTCACAAGCCCAGCACCTTCCACTTCTTGACTGACATAAAAATACATAGCGACAAGCTGTCTGCCACAGCAGAAATCTGATCAGACATTGATTTTAGCAATTGCCTCTATAGGGTGAGACATGAGGCAAATTTGTTTTTGAGTACTGTTAGTGCTGGTGCAGGTCCCAGGCAGGAAGGGCCAGTCGCAGGTGCAGGCAGCTGCACCATCCCAACTAGAGGCTCCATTTGCAGATAATTGGAATCCCGATTTGAATAGCGTGCGCCCCTCCATGGTTCATACATTTTCATTCTGGAGGGATTCCTGTTTGGAGGGAAATCATGGCCTTCATTTTACAAGGGTTATACTAGCTGGATGCCTTGCGTGTATGGGAGCAGCTTCTCTGGGAACAGTGATAGAGCTGGCCCAAGTGTCTGCTTCCTGGAGCTCAAGGTTGCACCAAGGCACCTTGTTGAGCCTTTCCACTGTACCTTCTGAGAGGCTGCTTTTGAATGGCATTTTTTACCAGCAGATCAGAGGCCAAGCTCCATGCCAGCCTGAGACCAGCTGACATCATCTTCCCCAAGCTGATTTATCACTCAGTCTTTACTTGGTAGGATGGATTTGTTTCACATGCATTTAATCCCACTTTAACACATGCTTCCAACTCCTGCCAGAGTGGGTTCAGAAAATACATCTTGCTAATGCGCCTTTGCTCTCCTGTTGTCATTCTGGGTGTTCTAAATTGGGGAGTGGAATTAATATGTAGACGTGCACCCACTGAACTGTGCCTCTCCTTTCAGGCTAATGGAGGCTGGCAGGACGCAACAACTCCATCTTCTGTGACTTCTCCTACGGAAGGCCCGGGCAGTGTGCACTCGGATACCTCTAACTAATCCCCGGCGCTTTC
Source organism: Apodemus agrarius (assembly GCA_964023405.1). NCBI lineage: Eukaryota > Metazoa > Chordata > Mammalia > Rodentia > Muridae > Apodemus > Apodemus agrarius. The sequence goes on from OZ030008.1 coordinate 152,299,388, forward strand.
CCAGCTGACATGCCTTGATAAGCGCATTCGGAGCAATAGGAGGAGAAGGAACGCGTTTTGTAACCCACCACCTACAGCTTTACTGTAAACCCTGTCTTCTTAGAGAACTCGGGAAACCTGTTTTTTAAGGAATCATAATCATTTGTATTTAAACTTAAGACACATGTTTAAAAGAAAGCACTTTATCCAATTAGGCCAAGATGTAACATTGTTGACAGTTCTTTAACTGTTTCATCCTAATTTATTATGGATCTTTTACATTAATGGTTCCACAGTTGCCAGTTCCTTGGCCTTAAGGGTAAGAAGTACCATCTATGCTAGACCCCAATTATAGAGCAGGCAAGGTTCACCCTGCCCAGGCTGAACCCTTGCAGTTTTCCATGCAGGCTCTCACCGTCGTCCTCATATCACGGATGGGCTTGGAGGGAAGGTGATGTCTGCCTGTCTTCTTAAGGAAGACATTTCGGGACTTCCCTTGCCATGTTTGTGTTGCCATCTCTTATGTTGTAATTAGGTCAAAGACTGGTGACCTCCTTTCTCCCTCTGAAGTACCAGAGCCCGGAGTCTGTGCTAATGAGACCATGGATCCAGATTGCCCTGAGATGAAGATCTTGCTGCTACAGAGGTGAAAACAAGACCTGTCTGGGGTTTGACCATGTGTGCTGGGTGCTGCACAGACCAGAGTCAAGGTGTGCGCTTCCTCTGGGCAGCCTGGAAAGGCCCTGCTCTCTGGGGTGCTGTATATAGTGTAGCAAAAGAGTATTTATACATCCCACCAATCAAAACACAGCTTTATTACCTCATGCGAACTCATACAAACCAATAGAATCCCAACATGTTCTGTAGCTTAGAGCGCTCACTTACTACCTCTGAACAGTACTCACGCTGTAGTTTGTCTCTTTCTTATCTTTTTGCATCTTGTAATTAACTCTTTGTTTCCCTTCACAAAATGTAATGTACATTGTAATCTTTTAAAAGAAAACTCAGGGTTGCATTTGCAACCCTTAAAAAGCCAAGATTGGCAACATTGGGTCTGACTCTTAACACAGGATCATCCAAGCTGTTGTAAATACTGAGAAGCGTTTTGAATGTTCTTCATCTTGTTACTAATCCATACAGAAGAAAAAAGAAAAAAAGAAAAAAAAAAAAGGCGGGTTCTTGTGATGCGTTCAGATTCAGTATTCAGCACTGTACATTTCACCCTGTGTGGCGGGCGGGCCCTCTCCCCCTCTTTTTGTATTGTATGCGATTCTGAAACTGACTGGGTCGTGACAATAATTTGTGGCGGTGATTCTGATGTATTAAAAGCGTTCCGTGTTCCTTTCTACTGGCTCACACCCTGGATTGAAAAGTCTTCCTTGTGGTAGTTATATGTAGTTTCAAACATGAATAAACTTTGTTTTCCTGATTAAACCCAGATGCCATGCGTGTCTCTGCTTCTTGAGCTAACACAGGTGTGGGCGTGGGGTTGGGGTGATGGTGCTTGCTGGGAACTGGGCTAGAAGATACATGGTCAGTGAAGATGGAGGTGACCGTGAAGCTGTCGGCTGCTGTCCCTGGTGAAGCCTTAGACTGTCCACTAGACCATCTCACATCACTTCACTTTCTGTGTTTATGGACTAAGAAACTGAAGCACAGACCTGGGGCAGCCCAGAGCCCACCTTGACCTCAGGATTGCTGCCCTCTGCAGTCACGTTCTTCTGACCTAATGGAGATTCTGGAACTTGCTAGATGGTCTTCTGAATACCAAGAGCTTTGTCCTGTTTATTTTTTTAGCTAGTTGGAGATGAACAAAGGTTTGGAAAGAATGGGCCTCACATGCCAGTCAAAAGGCAAAGCCCCCTTACCCTTCTCCCTACCTACTCTGTCTTAACATTCTGTTTGCAATATATATACCCAGCTAGACATTTTTAACAGATTGGACGCTATTTTTGTGTTACTCAGATTGTAATAAAGTCCATATATTTGCATACATGCTTGTCACTAATGTCCAAATCTTTATAATAAAAGAGGTCCATTGCAGATAATTGGCCTGTTTACTATATCTCAAGGAAATTGACTCACAGGAAATCAGATTAATGCTAATCAGTTGCAGCAAATGTCTATGATAAATATATCTGTTTTCCTACTTCAGCTGGTAGAACCAAGCAGAACAAGGGCTGGGGCCACCGCCCCCATTAATCTTACAGCAGTTATTCTGTGCAGATAAACTTTATAAAATAGATTGCCCTCCACAGCTGTCCTCCCTCATGTGGACGCTCAGCCTGCCCATAGGAATCTCTCCCATGGCTAAACAATTATTTGCATGATTCAATTAGCTTGTGGGTTAGCCTTTCTTATCTTTATACATAAAATAATCCCTGAGCTGTGTGGTTTTGCAAACTAGATCCAGTGGAAATATCACATAGAGATACACATACACAAATTCATCTTCCTTAGCATCCCCAGACACCCACGAACCATCTTGGCTTTGTCCTGGGTCAGTCTGTTGAAAGAAACACTCTCTGGAACTTACTGGGGGGTTCCTAGCACTTGGAAGGGATATGGGTAGGGTCTGTGGCTTTATTCTGGAGATACTTAGGTAGGAAGAACCATCTTTCCAATTTGCCAGCTTAAAAGATGCTTGTACAATCTCCCTCCTTGCTCTTTACCTCCTCTGGGGGTGGGGGAGAAGAGCATCCCATTTAGATCAGGACATTGGGATGCCACACTGGCCTTCCTGCCCAGCCTTCTGTGGCTCCCTGGGATAGATATAACTTATAGGCTTGAAGAGTGTATGGGCACTGGGCCCAAGGGCCTTATGTGGATTCAGGAGTGGATTTGGGGCATTTCAGCTACCACCTTTCCTGATCAAACAGTGGGTTAAAACCAGACCCAGAGACAATGCAGCCCACCCAACAGGAGCTGAATCACTGGGGCCTTGCTCAGCTGGTTCTGGAAGCCAATGTTTCATGGGGTGTTGGGAAGACAAGTAAGACCCACCCACCCACAGGACCCAAGGGAATAACAGCAGGGTGAATGGTCCTGCACAATGGTAGATGAATAACATAGGTGCTTGTACGAGAATATGTGCTCAATGTCTGGGGCCTCCACACCCCAGCAGCTGCTCATTTCTAGCAGGGTGTCATTCACATGGAGACACCAGGTCCTCCTGTCCCTTTTGGTGAGTTGGAGGAAAGTCATGTCAGGGTTGGCTTCCTAAATATGGGGGGGGGGGTAAATATGTGCCATACCTTGGGAAGGAATCATTTTGGACACATGGCCTCGCTCGTGTTTAGGTCAGCACTGCTAGCAGGAACCAGAGTCCCCAGTGAATGATGGCCATTATGCCTTTGTGTAAGGTACTTTCTGGGTTAAAGAAGCCAGGAGCATCCTTCTATGTCCCCTTAGATCTTACATGAATCTTCACCCATGCCTGAGTGTACCGAGGTAGATGTGATGAGGGCACATTGTGTGATGCCACCTTCTGCATCACCAAGTTAAGGGATGACTGACAGAAAGAATCAGTGCTCTGGGGCTGGGTCAGGCCTGGCACCATGACTGGTGATAGGCAGAGCACTTTCCTAAGACAGTGAGTGAGCACAAGACGGGGACATGACCCCCATGGGGACTTTATTGCTGCAGAGGTCCTGTGCGTGGACCCTGTGCCCTTGTGGTGTCTTCAAGTCCTAGGCTCTGCCCAGTTCTGTCCCTACCTCCTTGCAGTTCTGCCTGACAGTCCTCCAGGCTCTTGCCCTTTGCTCTCATACTTTGCCTTAACATAGGCAGCAGCACACACCACCCTTATTGTGTTTATCACACCCCAGTATACAGGGGTTACTAGAGTGGCTTCCATGGCCGTCTATTTTCATAAAGAGAATCTAAGGCTCAAGAAAGGGATGTCCACCCCATCAAGGTTGGGAGCTGAAAAGGTTGAAAAACACTTGGCCAAATTTTAGGTCTTGGTGTCTTGGTGTGTCTGAGCACAACCTTAAATTCTTATTTTTTGTATGTGGTGTGTGAGTGTGTGTGTGTGTGTGTGTGTGTGTGTGTGTCCATATATGTGTGGATGCTCATATGTACACAGGTGCATTTACTCCTACCTATGTATGTATATATATGGAGGTCTGAAGTTGACATCTAGTGTCTTTTATTGATGGCTCTCCACCTCATTTATTGAGGCAGGGTCTCTCCCTGACACTTCTGCATAGGCTGCCATGCCTGCCTAGTGTCTTTGTGAATTCCGGGACTATGTCCTCTGGTTCTTATAGTCGCAGCGTGGACTCCTCATCCACTGAGCAGTCTCCCTGCCTTCTAACCCACATCTTAAATCTCATGTCTGTCAGGGTTTCTCTTCTGTCACATTGGGCACGTGGGCTTTCTGGGTCTGTATACCACACTGGTAAGCCCCAAAGTAGCAGTCAAATAGAGCCGAGGATGGGTTTGTAGTAACTTAAAGCCAATGTCAGGCCTGTAATTTGATCCCAGTTGGTCTGGGTCCCAGCTCCCTGAAGTGACCTGCTCCCCGCCTGGTGATTTGGCTGAAATGCAGGGAACTTGCTTCCTGCCAGGCCCAAGTATGGAGCCAGAAGTCTGTTCCCCAAGCCACATGGGCACTGCCAGTCAGGTCTACAGCACAGCTGCGTGGCTAAGAAGAGCCTGCCCTCAGAAGTGTGAGCTCCCAGGGCACACTGTCCGGGTCTGGTCCTGTCTCAGGCTCATACGAGCTGTGTGTGTCCTTGGGCAGGTCACATGGCCTGCCTATGAGCGGGCTTCCTTAGTGTCTATGTGCCTACCTTGTATGGTATGGTGAGGCATGTTGTACTGTGCCCTGCACATAATCCTGCTTGGTCTAGAGTCTGGAATTTGCCTCAGAGCAAAGGGTGTACACTCAAATTCCTCCTCATGTTGAACCTACACTGTTGTTAAAACCCAGGCAGATGTGTCTTGCTTCCAAGCACCACTCTGAGATACAAAGGGTGGGGACACCTGAGCCAGGCTGAACTTCGCCTGCCATTTAGCAGCTGGGTGTGACCTTGGGCATGACACCTCTCTGAAACCTCTGTTTCCTCATCAAGTTGTAACCCTGTTCCTACCTGCCTTGTAGTTAAGAGGGAATGAAACTATGTGGTGTGGAGAATAGGGTGGTTCTTCTCTCATGATTACTCATTGATCCAATGAGGAGAGTAAGCCTGGGATACTTCCAGCATGCAGTAGGGTTACCAGGAGGAGTCAGTTACCAAGTGAGGGTCTGTAAGGGGATCATCCTTTTAACTCCCCAGCGCAGACCGGCTGTGCCCAGGCCTCCAGGCTAGACCTAAGTGGAGGCTTAAGGTACCATCTCAGAAAATAATAAAAGGCTGGTTCTTTTTTTTTTTTTCCTGGTTAAATTTCAACAGAAAGTGTACGCATCATTAAATATGGAAATCCAGAATTTTATTAGCAATCTGCTAGATCTGAACTGACGCCAATTAAACAAAAAAGATATCATTTATAAAAAGGCAGAGTTCAACTTGTATTAAATATGAAATGCAATTTTCTCCTGGTTTTGATTTATTACTGGCGGTCCATTGTTCAAAGAAGCATGTTATATTTCAATAGAGAAATATTGTTTATTCATTAATATTTTAAAACAGGCTTATTGCTGTGCATGGCTCTCACCGAATGAAACTTATGATTTAAAACATGAATTAATAAACACATTTGAAAGTGTTAGACGAGATCACAGCCTCTCATTTTTCATTTTCCTGGGAGCATATTAAATTTTTATAATTCTGCACCTACAGTTTTTTCTTTTAAATAAAGACACAGATTCCAAATTACTCTGCTAATTTTAGGTAACTGGGAGAAGGAAGCGGGGACCAAAGTCAGGCTGATAAAACCTTCTAGAAGATCGTCAGGCTTCTCTTTGTTACATTCGTAAGTCAAAATGAATGAGCTTAGTGTGTGTGGGAGGAGGTGTTCCTGGGTGTGACCATGCTGGCTGAAGCAGACCCACTTGTGGGCCTGTGAGGGTGGACACTGTATCGCAAGTGCATGCATGCGTGTGTGTGTGTGTGTGTGTGTGTGTGTGTGTGTGTGTGTGTGCGCCCCCCACTTATGACAGAGCTACAGAAACACAGCACATCAGCTGGATGGTTGAGTGTGTGCAAGTTGATTGCACATCAGTCGTTTAGTTTATTGGCCAAGTGGTATCTATTGAGCACCTACTGTGCACCAGGCAGGGTGCTGCTTTCTGAGATATCCTGGTCACCACCATAGTCTCACGTTTCTCTTTTCAGGACCCGAAACTGTTGACTTTCTCCAGGGTTGCTTTCTACCGCATGAGCCCTCAGAGAATGTTTGTAGAGACGTTGATAGATGGGGAACCTGGAGTAAAGGGGACCTGTGCAGGTGGCAGGTGTGGAAGAGCTTCTGTAGGAATGGGAGGGAGAGATGCTCAGGCTGCTGGACTCCGGAGGAATGGGTCAGTGTATCTTTTTTTTTTTTTAAGATTTATTTCATGTGTTAGTACACTTTCGCTGTCTTCAGACACACCGGAAGAGAGCATCAGATCTCATTACGGATGGTTGTGAGCCACCATGTGGTTGCTGGGAATTGAACTCAGGACCTCTGGAAGAGCAGCCAGTGCTCTGAACCACTGAGTCATCTCTCCAGTCCAGGAGAGTGTAGCCTGAAGAGTTCCCATCTCTGGAGTCCCCAGACCACCTGTGAGATCTGCCCACTACCCCTTCCCAATGACCTGTGACACATGTAATGTCCCTATCCCATATGACAGAGAAGGAGAAGAGCCTGGGAGAGAAAAGACTTGCCCAAGTGGCAGGATCAGGAAAATACCTGTCTCTAGGTGTTGTCAGAGTTAACATGTAAGCCACATTTACCCAAGGACAGACACTTCCTGGAATGCTGGCGGCTACTGTTTAAAGAAGATAACAAACCGCGTGTTTTTGCTCCTCTAAACAAGTTTTTTTTGACTCAACTGCACCAGATGCGCTTGATCACGTGTATGTCAGGATATGCCTCTGCTCGGACCTGGTGGGAAGGACAGTGCCCCCGTGGGTTCGCCTGTATAAGCCTCCACAAAATGTGACTCATTACCATTTTCTCAGAACCCAGGAGTGGGCGTGGCCAGTGTCCATCGTCCCGGCCAGTAGTTAATCAAAGCTTGCTCAAATTTACCTCAAAACTATGGTAGTGGTCTTATTCTCCCACCTCGGGGTTACCAGGTGCTCAGGAGTGGCCGATCCCCTCTGAGTTCCCTCCAGGAGGCACAGGAGAAAGTCATTCATTGCCACCACAGCAGTATGAAGGGTTGGAGCCCTTGAGCGATGGGGCAATGCTGTTCCTGCTGACGTGGGTCTGGCTTGGTTATGAGCGACAACGGATTGGCCACTGCAGGAGTAAAGTAGCTGTCCTGGGGGTGGGTTACATCGTGAGACTCTAATATTACTGGAGTGGGTTAGTTACCATGGCGGTGGGTTAACACAGACTCTTGTAAAATGTCCCCGGTAAGACTGAGTTTGTCTCTCTGTCTCACTTGTGCTCGCCAGGCCCCTGCAAAGGCCTTGGTTGGTGCAGATTCTGTGCTTCTGAGGAGTCTCCAGCCCTCAGAGTTGTGAGCAAGTACTCTTCTATCACTCACACACTATCCAGCCTGTGGTGCTGTGTTAGAGCAGCAGAGGATGGACTAAGAAAGGAAGGCCATCTGTTTGTGAGGAAGGCGAGTGGGCCATGATGCCCTCAGGTGTGTAGGCACGGGGAGACTTGGGGGGCCTTGAGGAAGTCAGGTAGCAAAGGTATAAGGAGTATAAGGTATAAGGAGAAGGCCTTGGTGGTATGGAATTAATCCTGCTCCTTAATTTACTGGGCTGGCTGGGGAAGAAAGAGAACTCATCAGCCTTCCCCGGGGTGTCGCTGCCATTCCCAGTGCCACTCCGTTGAAGAAGACTGATTTCTCTCTCCCAACAACTACCAATCGCAGTTTCTTGGTTAGGGGTGCGACTCTCTGTCTCCTTCTTCCCTGTACTGGACTCTTATCTGGTTTGCACCTGTCTGGTATGCCTGCCTCAGCATCAATACCAACTCGGGAGCTTCTTGAGTCTTCCTGGCATGCAAGAAAGTGATTTCTTATATGCCATTTCTTCTTCAGAACTCTCTTGGCTACAGTGCACTTCTTTATGAATTTCAGAATCAGCATGTAAAGGCTCACATTAAACAGCAACAGCAGAAAAATTGTTGGAAGCCTGGCATAACCACATATGTCTGTCATCCCAGACAGAAGGAGGAGGATCCCAAGCTGAGACCAGCCTGGGCTATAATACTGAGGGTGTGTTCTCATTTGCTTTTGTAATTATAATCAACATTGTCTTAGTTAGGGTCTTACTATTGTAAAGAGATACCATGACCAAGACAACTCTAATAAGGACAACATTTAATCAGGGCTGGCTTACAGGTTCAGAGGTTCAGTCCGTTATCATTAAGGCAAGAGCATAGCAGTGTTCAGGTAGAGCTGAGAGTTCCACCTCTTGTTCCAAAGACAGAAGACTGGCTTCCAGGCAGCTAGGATGAGGGTCTCAAAGCCCACAGTGACACACCTACTCCAATAAGGCCACGCCTCCTAATAGTGCCACTTCCCTGGGCAAATATATACAAGCCATCACAAACCTTCTGACCTAGAGTAACTGGGGGAGGAGAGGATTTATTTCAGCTTACAGGCTTCCGTCCATCACAAAGGGAAGTCAGAGCAGGCATTGGAGGCAGAAACGTGGAGCAGAAACCGTGCAGGATCATTTGCTGCCTGGCTTACACAGCCTGCTTTTTTATATAGACCAGGTCTCTCTACCCAGGGATGGCCTTGCCCACAGTGGGCTGGGTTCTCACAGATCAATCATCACTCAAAACAATCTGATGAAGGCAGTTCCTCAGTTAAAGTTTCTTCTTCCCAGGTAACTCCATGTTGTGTCAAGTTGACAATAAAAACTCACCAGGATGTGCTATCCTGTCTCAGAAAAAGTGAAAACTCCAAGGCTTGGCTTGTAACTCATCAAAGACACACTGGTCTAGTGGATGTGAGGCCCTGACTTCAATTCCTCGCACCACAATAAATAAATAAATACATAAATAAATAAATAAATAAATAAATAAAGTGATTTAATAATAAAAATATATTGGGTCATTGACATCAGATTGAATAAAAAGATTCAGTAAAGTGAATGAATAAGTTTAAAATCCTGAATATTAACCCAGAGAGAAAATGTTCACCTTTAGTTCTTTGGATATTCTTTGACGGCAGGTATATTAGTCAGGATTCTTTAGTGTACTGGCTGGCTTTATGTGTCAACTTGACACAAGCTAGAGCCTTTAGAGAAAAAGGACCCTCCATTGAGGAAGTACCTCCATGAGGTTCAGTTGTAAGGCAATTTCTCAATCAGTGATCAATATAGGGAGCTCATAATGGGTAGTGTCATCCGTGGGCTGTAGTCCTGGGTCATATAAGAAAGCAGGCTGAGAAGGCCATGGGGAATAAGCCTCACCCCTCCGTGGCCTCTGCATCAGCTCCTGCCTCCATGTTCCTGCCCTGTGTGAGCTCCTGTCCTGACTCCCTTCAATGATGAGCAGCGATATTAACCATAAGCTGAATAAACCTTTTCCTCCACAACTTGTTTTTTGGTCATGATGTTTCATCACAGCAATAGAAACTCTAAGACATTTAGAGCCACAGAATTTATAGAATGACTCTATAGAGAGAGAAGCAGATTTATTGGAATGGCTGACAGGCTGTGGTCCAGCTAGCCAAACAGTGGCTGTACAATAGAAGGTCCGAGAATCCAGTAGCTTTTCAGTTACTACACGAAGCAAGATGTCTTGGTTGGTCTTCAGTATACGCTGGAATCCTGAAGAAGTAGGCTCTGATGGCAGTAAAGGAATGTACTTGCTAGTGAGAACGAGGACCAGCAGGCAAAGAGAGAGCAAGCTCCTTTCTCTCCTGTCCTTTACCTTGGCTGCCAGCACAGGGTGTGGTCCAGACTAAGGTAGACCTTCCCACCTTAAAAGATCTGGACTAAGGTGTAGCGTATCCTCACGTGCCAAGTCTCTAGATGAGAAGCGGCTCTTCCCACTTCAAATGATTTAATTAAGAAAAAGAAACCCCTCCCAGGTGTGTCCAGCCATTTGGATTTTAGTTAATTCCACGTGTAGTCAGGTTGACAAGCAAGAATAGTCATCACATCAGGCACAATCATCTGTCTTTTCCATCAGAATCCGAAGGCTCCTTTGCAACGTTAAAATGTCACGTTCTCGCTGCTTAAACCTCCACAGGAGCCACACCCAGGCTTTGCCAGGCGTCTCAGTGAGGTGAGCTGTGTGGAGGAGCCACAGCCTGTGAGCCGATTGTGAGGGCACACGCCCTTCCCGCCCGCTGTCTTCTCTGCTCCCGTCCGCTCCCTCTTCTTTCCCTTCCTTTTGGTCATCATTCGATTTTGGTCTAACTGACAGACTCCATAACCGAAGCAGAGAATTGCACTGACGCCCCCTGACCAATGTCCCTGTCCACAGCAGCCGCTTCCCTCTCAACATTTGTGGTTATCTGTGGGTCGGAGAACCACGCCAGGAAGTTCTTCGGTAAGGTAGAGCAGGCCGAGACCCGGAGACGCGGTGGGCACATGCCTGGGGCTTAGGTGACGACTCCTGACTTGAAACACATGCCACGCTTCTCACATAAAAGAAACGTGTCCCATGAACACCTAGGCCCAGAACAGAGTTCCCATGCTAGAGCTTCCCTTCCCAGACATTCCTCCCTGCAAAAGGTATTTAATCTCAGACCCACACTGAGAATTGGGGGGTATGGTTTTACACATCCATTTTCCACCATGACAATAAACCATTTAGAACTGTAGGACTGTCTCTTTTCATCAATATCCACTGAGGGGAGCCATGGAGAAGGCCTTCGCCTACAGAGCCACAGCCCAATCTCCTGAAGATGGCCTCTCTGCGCTCCCAGCCACAACCTCCATCAAGCCTGTGTCTTCCAAGCTAAGGACAATCTCCTTCTGGGACAAGCAGGAACATCCCCCACACCCTACACACACACACACACACACACACACACACACACACACACACACTCCGGCTCCAGGCTGAATGTCCCCAGCCCATGGAACCTTGACTCCTTCTCTGCTCTTCCACAATTCCCAGCAGTGCTTGGATGTCCAAGAGTCTGAGAACCTCATGGCCCATGCCTCGTCGCCAAGTCTGGAGACCCCCAACCAGTTCCAGCTTTCCCATGTCTCAGACTGTATTTTCCCACCCAGAATGGTATCTCTAGGGTCTCTAGCACTTCCCAAGACCCGGCACCACCCTGGCGGTGGGGGGTGGGTGGGTAAGTGCAGTCAAACTCTTCGAGCTCTGCCTCCCCCAAAGTGGCTGTGCCCAGCCGGGGGTGGGGGGTGGGCTGGGGGTGGATGTGGGCTCACAGTCACCAGCAGACCATGGTGCCACAGTACTGCCAGTCTGAGTCTGAGTTTGTTTATAGTGTGTGTGTGTGTGTGTGTGTGTGTGTGTGTCTGTGTATGTATAGGCCAGAGGACAACTTTCTGTTTCTGAATAGTTGGTTTTCTCCTTCCACTCTGTGGGTTCTGTGGATCAAACTCAGGTTGTTCTTCTTGGCCGCAGGCACCTTTACCACTGTGCCATCTCCCCAGCCCCTAAATCTATATTAACATTCCGTTCACTTGGTGCTGCGTTCTGTCGTTTGTTGGTTTGTGTTTTTTAAGACAGTCTCGTATCTCAGGCTGTTTTGAAATCACTTGGTAGCTGAGAAAGACCTTGAACTCTTGATTCTTTGATCGCACCTTCCAGGTGCTGGCCTTACAAGGCTGGCCGCCATGTCCAGCTGTGTTTCGTTTTCTGACATGTCTAATGACATACAGTCACCGTTCTATCATGTGGAATGGTTCTGATATGCAACCCCCATCTTCCATCTCTTCACCCCCTTTCTCTATTCCTTGTTCTGTCACTGTTTCTGCACACTCGCTCTTTGAGAGTATTAATGGCTGAACCAGATAATACGTGCTTGATAACTCAGATCTTTGTAGTGATAAATAATCTCCCGTTGAGTTACACATGCCACCATTTCTGCATTTGTCCACCGAAGGATTTCTTGGCTGCTCCTCAGTTTGGGTAATTATGGATGAAGCTGCTATAGATAGATATATCTAGTTTTTTGTTGCTTGTGTGTGTGTGTGTGTGTGTGTGTGTAGCCAGTACTTGGGTTAATCCCTATGGGTGCAATTGCTGGCAAAAACAAAACAAAACAAAAACAAAAACAAAAAAAGCCGGGCAGTGGTCGCGCATGCCTGTAATCCCAGCACTTGAGAGGCAGAGGCAGGCAGATTTCTGAGTTCAAGGACAGCCTGGTCCACAGAGTGAATTCCAGGACAGCCAGGGCTATACAGAGAAACCCTGTCTCGAAAAAACAAAAAACAAACAAACAAGACAACAACAACAAAACAAAAGCAATTCCTGAGTCGTCTGCTGGGGGCATATTCCTGAGGCGACACCCAAAGTGTCTTCCAAAGTGTTTGCATCTCAGCAGTGAGGAAGAGCCCCATCGCTCCACAGCATTACCAGCACTTAGTGTGTGTTGGGTTCAACCCTTCTGAGTGTCATGCAGTGAAATTCCACTTTCTTTTTTATGTGTGTGTGTGTGTGTGTGTGTGTGTGTGTGCTCATGTGTGCATGTGTGTGGAGGCCAGAGGTTGATGTGAGTGTCTTCCTTGGTTCCTCTCCTGCAGAGGCCTGGAAACCTGGCAGACACACGCTGGGATGTGGAAGTCCATAGGTTCAGATGGAGACACACCAGCAGCAGCCAAGAGACTCAGAGAGTTTATTATACACAGCCCGAAGGAGGTGGCAGTTTAGCTAATCTCAGTAGAGTCTCCGCAGGATTCAGCCTTGGGGCAGCAGTCATCCTGAACCAGGAAGCCACTGTGGGCCTGTTTTCAGCTAAAGATCAGCCATTCATCAACATCTGTACTCCAGGGGAAGATACTGCCAGTCCCATTAGTCTGAGGCACGGGTGTTCTTGATGTGGCCATGTTCACGTCAACAATACACCGTCATCCAGGATTTCATCCACTCTCCATACTCCTACCCAACTTCTTTGAGACATGGTCCGTCTCTGAACCTAGAGCTCCCTAACTGGGTTCCACTGGCTGGCCAGCAAGTCCTGGGGATCCCCCTGCATCTGCCTCCCCAGTGCTGAGCTCACAGGTGCACAACCCACACTTGGCTTTTACGGATGGGTGCAGGACCTCTCACTGTGCAGGCCCTTGCACGTGCACAGAAGGCAGTCTACTGATCAAGCCATCTCCCCAGCCCCTTCTCTTTCGCAATCCCCTAATGGCTCATGGTGCTGAACACTCCCTTCTGCTAATTTTTCATGCAGGTATTTTCTTTGGAGGGGCATCTGTCTAGGTCTGTACATTTCTACACTTGATCTTAGCCAAAAGGCCGAGAAGTGATGGTCTGTATATTTCTAAAACCAACTTGCCTCTTTCTTCCTGCTAAGTCTTGACAGTCCTTTATTATCCTAGGGGAAGCGCACTGGCAGACGTGAGTCTTTGCAGCACTTTCTTGGAGAATGTGACTCATCTCATTCTCTAGACTGTCATTTGCAGGGCAGGATCTTCAACTTAGTGGTGTGGCTCTTGTTTTGTGAGACAGGGTCTCTATGTAGCCGCAGCTGACCTGAAACTTGTGTGGACCAGGCTGGTCTGAAGCTCACATCTGACAGTTCCTGCTTTTCCAACGCTGGTATTAATGAGATGTCCCATCATGCCCTGCTCCCTTGCAGCAGTTTTACAGCTAGCTGTACGGCTTCATCCACAGGTGTACGGCAACAGAATCTAGACTTCATCCACGTCGACGCCCTTCGTGGATGACTTGCTGCAGGTGCTCTCTGTGCCACAGTGGCTTCTTCCTCTCTTTGTCTGCCGTCAGCAGCCCGTGTTTAGGGATCTGTTTCAGAGATGGTCTGTTCTGGTGAGCATTTGTCTGTGATTTCCCCCACACCACACTGTGTAAGTCTGGTGGCAGCAGGGTCAGTCCTCTGACTTTACCCTTCTCCTTCAGTAGCCAGATGGCTACTATGGGTCTTTCGCCTCTCCATATGAGCCTTGATATCAGTCTAGATCTGCAAAATAACTCAGTGGTATTTGCTTGCAACTGTGCTGGATGGACCAAGGAATGAAGATCCAACGTACTTCCACCCACTAAGAAATGTTCGGTTTTCCCTTCAGTATCCCGTTAAGTTTCCCCCATATAGGTTTTGTGCATATATTGTCAAACAGATGGTCCATCCATTTCTCTTCTGGCCAAATGCCACCAACTCTGTATTTAGAGGCATTTCCCCCCCTATCCTCAAAAAAATAAAAGGTGGCATTGGGACTTTTGGAAGGAATGGGTTCTCCTAGTAGGGAGCCTGAGGCCCAGAGCTGCAAAGGTCATGGGTAGTGATTGGTGTGTGGAGAGAGGGGTGATTCTTAAATAATGGTGTTTCTGCAAGCTGGGCTGGAGCATGTGGTGGGCATGGTGCTGCCTGCAGCTGGTGATCTCCAGACATTAGCACTCAGCTGGTCTCGGTGAGGGCACTCAGATTCCACTGATGCTTCTGGGATCGTCTTGGAGCTGTGAGGACGAGAAAGCTATGCCTATGATGTTGCTGAAGTCCAAGTGGAACAGCCTCTTTAGAAACAGTCACTTACGTAGCTACCTCTTATATCCATGGAGGGTAGCTCTGGGCAGGGCAGCTGGCGGGGTCTTGACCTAGGAAGGAATCTGGTCTGGTTCTCTCCTGCAGGGGCTCCTGTGTGGTCTCATGCTGTCATCTGCCCTCTCCAGCCTTGGTGGGAGCAAGGGCGGGAAAAATCACCTTCCATTTGAGGACTAAAGGACCATCAGAAGGAGACTGGGGGCGGGGAGGGGGGCGGTCCTTTGTCTTGGAGAAAAAAGGAGGTCAGGCCTCTCTGCAAAGAGGGTGGAGAGAGGTGCTGGTGCAAGGAGGCTCTTTTGTCCCGAGTCTCAGCTGCATAGAACCTTCTGGCAATTCTGATTTAGTAGGTCTGAGTGCAGTCTCAGCACCAGCATGGATAGAAGCCACTAGTGAGTCTAATACTCAACCCATGAAAGTCCCGGGCAGGGGGGGGGCCAGAATCCAGAGTGGCTTGCAGCAGTAGCTAAGTGATGAGCCCACCTCCTCTGTGTGTGAGGCCTGGGTGCCGGTGGTCTTCTGTCAGCCTCCCACCCAGCTGGCGGCTGCTGGAGGTGTTTATGTAGACAGAGGTGAGGCTCACAGGAAGGTGCCAGACAGGGGCTCCTGGTTGAGGCAGCAGCTGGCTTGGGAGCAGGTCCAGCCTGCATAGGCTCTGCCTTGGGCAAGGATGCCTGGCCCCGCTCCAAGGCACGGCCTCCTGTCTGCGGCTTGCACTGCGTTCAGCCCTCCTGACCTGTGAGTGAGAGACCTGGAGCAGCTCTCAAAGCCTGTGTGTGAGAGAGGTCTCTGCGGGGACTGAAACGCTTCCTTGCGGTGATTCTCCCACCACTGTCTTGCAGGCTTATAGACAGGATTTGGGGAAACTTTGTGTCAGGTACATGGAACATTGTCTCTGCATCTCCTGGAGGCAGAACACCATGAGGAGAGGCCAGGCCTCCATCAGAGGGAGCTTCGCCCCGAGCCCACAGACTTTCTCGACTTCGGATTTACAAATTGAAAATCATTAATAATTCTAACCAGGCGGTGATAAATCTGAGATCTCTCTCGATGAACCCAGACAGCGTTTCATAAATCAAAAAGATTACTTAGGAATTTTTTAAAATCTGACGTCAAAATGTCACGGTTACTAATGGTTTCGGTAGATCTCGCGCGGTGATATATCATTTATCTATGCTACATCTCAGAAGTGACACGGGGGCAGAAACAGGATGTCTTTTAATATCTCAAATACAGCTCGGCCCGTAATATAGGTGTTAACAACTTGGTATGGTTTCTTCCGGAGGAGCTGGGGGTCTGATTGAATGCCAGTCCCAGGGCCTGGGAAGGTCTGAGACCTGGGGATAGTCTTCCTAAGAGGCAGAAAAGAGGACCATGAGCCCTAGCCTGGAGAGGAACGAGCTTGAAAGGGCTCAAATCCAGCTCCTGCCCACAGGAGCCAGACCCTAAGGCATCACCGACTCCCACAATTCCCTGGGAGTAATCCGTTAGCAATGCTAATTGCTAATCGTAGATCTTATTAAGAACTCACTGTGCCTCGTTCTCCCAACTGAACCCCAGAGGGATATTCATTCAGGCTCCTCATAGCCACCCTGGGGTTCACTGTTCTCCCCGGGCCTTCTATAATCTGGACCTGAAATATGGGGCACCCCTCTGCAAAGGCCCATGGGTTGAAAGCTTGCTTGGTTAATCAGCCTGTGGAACCTTGGGAGTTAGTAGAACATTTAAAGAGTGGGGTATAGTGGGAGGAGGTGACGTCACTGGTGGTGTGACCTTGCGGAGGATACTAGAACACCAGCTGCCACCATGATGCCAGGTGACCCCAGACTTAGACGCTAAACCCTGAGTCGGAATAACCCTTTCCTTAGACAGCAATTTTGTCACAGTGTGGAAAAGCTGGCTGACACTAGCCCAGAGTTCTTAGGATTCAGCCCCTCCTGCCTCCATCTGAGAAGGTCCTCACAGTTCCAGAGACAGCTGCTCGGGCATGCTCCTGCCTCAGGCCCTTTGCAGTCATACAGCCCCTTGTGGAAGTCTCTGCTCCATGACAGGTGCTTAATAAAGGAACAGTTGAAGGCCTGTTTCTCCGAGGAGTCCATGATTGGTTTAAACCCTTCAAGTGTGGAGAGTACGCAGGGCCTTCCTCAGACTCAGAGCTCCCCAGAGTCACCCTCTGGGCAGCCAGGCCTGGCCAGAACCATCTGGAAATGTGCAGGATTCCCTTCTGAGCACCATGGCTGTGCTGTGTGAGGCTCAGGGTGAGCCTTTCCCTAGGACCCCTCCCTGTGGCCACTCTAGCCAAAGGCATCCCAGAGGTCAGAGGTGGTCTCACCTGCCTGGGGCAGCCCTGCTGGGACTCTGAGCAAGGTTGGTAAAAAGGCCCCAGTGGCCCCGCCTGGAACAGAACCAAACGCCTTCCCTCCTCTGGTGGCCTTGCTTCTCTCCTATGTCTGCCATCTTGTGCTGAGGGGCCTTGTCTGAGGATCTTCCTCTCTATTTCCCCTTTTCCCACCAGGAAACTCATAGCGAGGAGGAGTCTGCCTCTGGACACTGGGGGGATGAGGAGAGGAGGCGGCAGTGCACTGTACAAGAGATAGACTTATGTGGGTCCCAGAGAGGGACAGTGATTTATCCAAGGGTTCACAGCACTCCTTAAGAAACACCGTCAGAGGCCCCAGTTTTTATGTCTCTCTCCAGATGTCTGACTGAATATAAAACGGGCTTTGGACCTTTGCGCGTGGGCCTGGTGATCCCCCACTGGCAGCTACAGACTGTGGTGGGTCGATATTTTGAGCAGGTCTGGGATGGCCTGGACCAAGGGCCAGAGCCTGCCTGGGTTGGGCATTCAGGGCCTCTGGGACATGGAAAGAGGTACAAGAGGAGTTCTGGGGGAGCCTGGGCCCCAAATTGCTGCTCTCTCTACATCCACCCTCCTCCCCTGACTGCAGGCTCACCAGTCCTGGAAGCTGGCGTGGTAACTGAATTGGGGCAGCTCTTCCAGATGCTGGGGGCTCTCCAGGGCAAAGCTGGTGCCTTGCAGGGCCACAGAGCCCTGAACATGCCTGCCACCCCCCCAGCCACTCCCCCGGCCCTGTATTTTACTCATTTGCTTTGGGTCAGCCTCACCATCTGTTCTCACAGCTTTCTGGCCCTGCTGCGTAGAGTAGGTGCTTAGCTTGTGGCCCCTGCCATCCGTACACCTAAGCCAGAAGCAGCCACCAGGAGTCCTGGGCGCTTCTCACCGTCCACCATCCCTACTCCACCCGGATGAGGTGACTTTAGTGTTGAGATAGATTTGGACTTGACCTCCGCATCTGTTTCTTCTGAAGCGGCCTGTCAAAGCCTCAGTTTCCTTGGACAGGAAACTGGGTGAGGGGTCACTGCACCAGTGTGCACTGAGCATGCTCTGTGAGCTGGGCCATGCCCTGCTGGGTTGACTGTGAATGCTGGGCAGAAGCGCCAGGGAGGGGAGAAGGACGGGAGGCCCTCCCTCCCCAGGCCGCCGTGCGCAGCAGTACTAAGGCTAAAGGGAGCTTTAGCAGCAAAGGTACCAGCTCACTGTCCCAGCAAGCTAGCCTTGGCCTGGGGCCATAGGTCTCCTGAGGAAGCCAAGGTTACCTTAACTGGACAAGAGCTGCCTCCCGTGCCTGGTCTGGGTTCCCACCCTCTTCCATCCCACTGCCTCACCCTGACTCTGGCCTGGGCAACAGATTGGCCTGTGGGCCTTCCAAGCTCCTCCTCCTCCTCCTCCTCTTCTTCCTCCTCCTTCTTTTTCCCCTTCTTTCCTTTCTTCTCTCCCTCCCCCTCATCCCCCTCTCCCTCTCCATTCACCCCCTCTCTGGTTTTGGCTTTAGTTTCTGTTTTTGTTTTATTTTGTTTTGTTTTGTTTTGTTTTGAGACAGGGCTCATGTAGCCTAGGCTGCCCCAAAACTTAATATGTAGCCAAGGATAACTTTGAACTCCTGAGCCTCTTGTCTCTAACTCTCCCGTTCTGGGACTCCAGGCATGGGCGGCCTCCCCCCCCCACCCCCCCGCCCCCCCGCCGCGGGACACCCCCCCCCACCCCGCACCTGGCCTGCCTTCAGTGCTCTGCCACAGTAGCTTCTGTCCCTCAGAGAGCGGCTCCTTCTGAGGGAGAGGAGTGGGGAAGGGCAGGGTTCCCCCAATCAAGGAGCCATGTGGTG
Source organism: Apodemus agrarius (assembly GCA_964023405.1). NCBI lineage: Eukaryota > Metazoa > Chordata > Mammalia > Rodentia > Muridae > Apodemus > Apodemus agrarius. Next base: position 152,318,318 of record OZ030008.1, read on the forward strand.
AAACGGGGCAGCAGAAAATCTAAGATCAGAACCACAGCACAGCTCTTCCTTCCACAGCTGGCTGCCCCCTGGCAAGGCATTTGCTGTCCAAGCCTCAGTTTCCCCTTTTGAAAGAAGGGGAGTCAGCACGAGCAGGTTAGTAAGAGCCAACACAATCAGTGACGCCCGGCTCTCAGTTAGGCAGGCCAGGTCCCCATATCCAGAGCATCTCCCAAGGGCTCTTTGAACAAGTGTTCTAGCAGTTTCTCTTTACAGGGTGCTTCCTTTAGGCTGTGTGATGAACCCCTCTCTTGGGACTCCCTAACTGTTTCACAGATGAGGAAACCACTGCCCTGGAAAGAAAGCAGCTTTGTTGGGGTCGTCACAGCACAGGGAGACACCAGCCCCCAGGGGTCTGAGAAGTCTCCTGGCCCCACACTCTCCAGCTCCTGTCATGCCTGCTAGGCCCTGCCTGGAGACGTTAGCCCTCCCCGAGGTGACATCTATATAAATATTGTTAATGATCTGCACATAATGTTAAGTCAGGTTTTACTGGGCACCCTTGTCCAGACTGTGGATTTATAGTGCTAGGACTTGAGGTAAATGCTTACTGGACCACGTGAGTTCTGGCTTGTTCTCTCCTGGCTGCTGCATCCCCAGGGCCGCCCAACGGGCCCCATTTACCTGTCAGGAGCATGCCAGGATAAATCTCACGGAATGAAATATTTATTAATTTTACTAACTAGCGTTGATCTCATAAATTATGGCGACTTTCTCATGAATGATTATTAACATCTAAGACGTTGTGTTAATGGTTTATTGACCAAATGTGGGATAATTAGGCCTGGGACCATGGCCTGGCCGATATGGGCCAGAACAATTTGGCCAGGATTATGTCAATGACCTAGTTCACGTAGCTGTCAGGGTCGTGGGGAAAATCTGTTCCCAAGACCTGGACAAAGCCACCGCTCTGAGCCCTTCTCCATGGGTGCATCCCCAGGGGTGGCCAGGTATGCACACAGTCAGAGAAAGGATCCCAAGAGTTGCCTATACCCAGTCTTTCCTGGCTCCGGACACTGGGGTTACTAGGGGCAACAGCTCTAGAGAGGTGTCAGCAAACACCCAGCTCTGCCCAGGTATGTTCTGCAGGAGCTGGTGAGGGAAGCGCTGGCTGTGGGATGGAGCAGAGGTCCCATGACCCAGGGCTCCGAGCACGTGTGGTCTCTGGCACACACATACACCTACGCACACCATGTGGCCTGCATGCCTGTCTGCCCTTGTTCTCAAGGGGAGACCTTGTTTAAAATGGTGGACAGGAGCCTTTTTGAGCTCACCCGTGCCTCAAGGACATTGGGAACCTGCCTGAAATGTACTGAAGTGGGTGCACACACCACAGCGGCCTGACTGGACAGTTCATGTGGTCCCCACCTTGGCTTCTCTTTTTTGGTCAGGGACTTGTGGACTCCAGCCACAAAACCACACACCTCCCCACCTGTGCCGACCACCACAGGGGGTCTCTGCAGAGCGCTGTTAATGTACAGATCGCCATTCCTCCCACTGAGAAAGTTTCGTTTAGTGGGATGTCTTCATTTAAAAAATTATCACATGTTTAGTTATTTTGATGTGTTTGTGTGTCCGTGTGTGGGGAAGCGTGACGCCATGCCCTATGTGTGGAGGTCAAAGGACAACTTGCAAGGGCAGGTTCTCTCCTTCCACTGTGTGGGTCCTGGGGATGGAAGTGGACTCATCAGGAATGGTCACAGCTTTCATTTTTTACTGGGGACGCTAAGGCCTCGGGGCTGTGCAAAAGGCAGAGCAGCAGCACTCAGCCACACCCACCACTCCTCAGCACAGCTGTGGTAAGGGGAGGCCCTCGGGCCTGTGGGGGGGCCTGGATGGAGCACTGAGACCACCCTAGGCCTCTGCGTCGGGAGGAGCTTTCTCAGACTCCAGGCATTGGCCTAGCTCTCCTCAGACATGGGAGACCAAGACCCCCCCATCCCCCACCTACCCCCACCCCACTGTGGGGACGGCCTCTGCCCTGACACTTACCACCGCTTTGCGTCATTTTTATTTCTTCTTCTCCCACTGTTCTGAAGTCTCTCAAGGACAGAGACCTCAAGGGTCTTCTTAAGGATCTGGCCCAGAGCCTACTGAACAAATGAATTGAAGAGTCGAACTGAATGGTCAGATAAAGGAATGAATGAAGGGAACAAATCAATGAGGGAAAGGGGGAATGAGTGACCGAATGAACGTATGAATTAATGACTGAAGAGTGAGTGAGTAAGTGAAAGAAGGAACAAACGAATTAATGACCAAATGAATGCATGAATTAACAAGTGAAGAATGAATGAATGAATGAGTGAGTGAGTGAGTGAGTGAGTGATTGTGTGAACAGGCCTAGGTATTGTCCCCCAGGTCCGGCGTCTTCATGGCTGTGATGGGGAATCATAATTGCCAACATGGTGGGATGTGGAATCTCCCTGGAAACAAACCCTGCTTGTCTGTGAGAGGTTCCCTAGACTAAGTTACGCGAGGCAGGAAAACCCATTCTAAGTGTGGGTGGCACCAATCCGTAGGCCGGGATCCCAAACTCACTCAAAAAGACAGTCAGAGGTGATGGCAGGGGCCATCTCTCTGTTCCCTGACCACATGCATTGTCCCCAGCCACCGCTCTCTGTTGCCAAGCCTTCTCCAGCAGTGATGGATGGTACCCTCAGCCTGGGAGCCAGAATAAAGACTTCCTCCCTTAAGCTGCTTCCGTGACTAAGGGAGTGGCTGTGGCTGCCTGTCCCATGGCAGCAGCATGCACTAACCACCTAGAAGCCACCAGGCGAAGGTCTGCTCTCCAAAGGCCCGTAGGCCTGCCTGGCCCGCCCACTCTGGCTGGGCCTCCAGGGAGCATTCCCCTCCCGACCACTGTCCCTCCAGCTGCTGCTGCTCCTGGCTGACTTGCCCCTCCTCTGGATCCCTGGTTTCATGTTCCGCTGTGAGAGTTTTTCAGTTTTCCTCATGATGATCCTTCTCCCAGTCCACAGGGCCAGGAGGCACAGGCTATCAGGCCAGTCATTCTATGCTAAGGCTAGACCCTCTAGGAATGCTTTCACCAGCCCTTATGTGTGGAGCGCCCTGTGCTGTTTCTAACACCCTCCCAAGCCTGTATCATCCCTGCCTCTGTGACAGCCAGTCACCTCCCCCATCCCAGTTTTACATATTTTCTCTGGATTCCAAGCACTGTTGTGTCTTTCTGTGTCATCCCTTATGAGGGAGGGGTATTGGGCGGTTTGACCAATGGCCAAAACGGGGTCCACATGTTACCTCTTTGGATCAGGCCCTCAAAGGTCATAGGAGATGGGAACTTTTTTTTTTTCTGTTTGTGATCTGCCTCCGCTCTCCCTCCTGGGTACAGGCCTCCCCCCCCCCCGACCCCCAGCCATCTGCAGCTCTTCAGATACCCTGAGGTGGCTCTGGGCTTCTGTCTGGCTCTGCCACTTAGCCTGGTGGCAAGGTCCCTCACCGTGTCTGTCTTTTCTGTAAAATGGGTATAGTATGTTATTCCCTTTCCCAAGGAACTCAGGACAGGAGCCAGTGCAGAGGAAGTGTTTCCTGGGCTACCTGGATCAGCTAGAAGGGGTGGGGGCAAGATCTAGGCCGGGCTGTGGAATGTTCCTCCTGGCTAGTCTCCTCAGGAGGACTTGACTACTTGGGGCTTGAGGTGTGGGGCTGCTTTTCCATCGTAGGCTTAGTAGTGTTGCTCTGTGGTGACAGGGTGGGACCCTGTGGTAGGACAGTCCTGCATGTGGCCAAATGGCAGGCGTTAGTCTTTAGAATATTCCGGGTTGGTAGGTAAGTGCAGTCACTCTCCTGACAGACTCCCCTGGATATTTGGCTTCTATAGAATTCTTTGGGGTTTGGAGTTCTTTTAATTTTTTTAAAATCCCCTAAACTTCCTCCATCAGAAGCTGCTCTTCGGGTCTGTGCTAGAACAAAAGTGTCATCTTCAGGAATCTGCTGGGGACAGATGCCATGCCGTTTTGGGGACCACTGGATACCTCTGCCCTCTGAGGGCCCCTCCAGTTCCAGTTGAAAAGGAAGCAGCTCTCCGCTCCCCGCCAGAGACCCGAATGAGAATTTTAATGAGGGCTTATTTTTAATAAAGGTTAATAAAGTTTAATTAAATTAAATTAATAAAGTCTAATATTTGCCAAGCCGTGCGTCAGGCCCGGGTGTGCTGGGGATTAAGTTATGTGTTTGTGCTCCGGGCTCGGGAGGGTGGTGATGGAGGAGGGATGCTGGGGTGGGCTGGGGGGACAGGCTGTGTGCGGAGTTGACCTTTGACCCTGTGGCTGTCTCACTGATGGGGAGGGTGCGGGAGAGAGGGCTAGCCCCGAGCCGGCTCCTAAGACCCACAGGTGCTACGTGCACTGAGCCTGCCTGGGCCTCACACGGATGGTTCTTCCAGTTTCGCCTTTCTTCTGCAGCCCCAGGGGTAACCTGTGCTTGCTTCACAGAGGAGGGCACCGAGGTGCCCTGTGGCCCCCAACGCCTTCCCAGGGATGGATCCCTGAGCAAACTGTCTCCCTCCTTGCCCTTCCTAGTCTGATGGCATCCTTCCCCCACGGTGGGGATAGAGATGGTAGAGGCCTCTGTCTTTCGGTGCTTAGCACAGCACAGGGAGTGGGGCTGCTGATCTCTTCCTACTTTTGAGACAAAGAAGCAGCTTCAGAGAGTTAGACTCACCGGGTCAAAAGCCAGAGGCAAGCGAGGAGGGCCTGAGACAGAGGTAGGTATCACGGAGGCCTCTCCCAGCGGGTGGGGTGACACTGGTGTGTCCTGCACTAGCTTAGGGGCTCTGCTGTGCCATCACTGCACTCCCGGAGGCCACGCCTTCCCCTCAGTGGCTTCATCTTACAAGTGGGCATGGGAACTTTAGGGGCAGTAAAGGATACCGCCAGATGCCATGTGTGCTGGCGAGAACGGAGCAGCCTAGCTCCAAGCGCCAGCCACGCCAGTGTCTTCCGAGGCAGAGATGAGGCTTGTGATGGCTTATGGTCCTACGGAAAGGAGCTAAGCAGGGAATAGGAGCTCAGCAGAACCAGGGGGGCCCTGGGGGTGACATGGGGTCTATGCAAGCTCTGCCAGGTGGAGAAGGGCTGGGCGGGGACGGGTGGGGGAGGATGGGCTGGAGGAGGGGCTTTCAGGACCACAGAATGAAGGGCAGGGCAGGGCTGGGGGGAAAATAGCCAAGATGCTGCTAAGCTGAGAGGACTGGGCCTAGAGTGGGAGCCCCGGAGCCACTGCACAAGGGATCGGCATGGACTCCGCTCGCCATGCAGGAAGCTGAGCAAGCTCAGGAGCCAAAGCCGCGCCGCCGGGAAGGGGCAGCGGTCTCTGACAGGCGTTGGTCCCCAGATCTTGGAACAAATGCCTCACGTTAGGACGTAGGCCCTGCAACCTGGGGCCTGCACGCGTTGCCCAAATAGGCTGTGCAGATTGCATGGCTTCCTCCAGGGACCCACACAACAGCTCTCAACGGGAGGGAATTTGATTGGTCTCACTTTATAGACGAGGAAACGGAGGTCAAGAATGCTACAGTGGTGCTTCTAGAGCAAGGTTTCTTGAGCTTCTGTTCCACAAACTCTTCACAGCTGGGAAATGTAGCATGACCCACAGTATAGAGGTACTTAGGGCAGTATGCGACTCTCCCGTCTGTCACCAACAAGCCCACAAAGAGGTTTATTTTAAAAACAATTCCTTGGTATAAATGTAATTTTATCCCGTATTAAAGATTTATTAAACATAAATTTGCACTGTAACAAGCTGCACGTGCTTGTTTACATTTGCCATGAAGAATTAAATGTCGGCTGGATATCTGATACTGCAGGAAAAGCAGTACGTTCAATGTTTTTCAAAGTTGATCAATATTTTGATTTGATCATCGTCAGTGCTGAGAACATAACTTTGCATAAGCACATAGCGCAAAGAGTCAGAAGTATGTTTAGGGCTATTTCAGTAATTGTGGGAAATCCTGTCCTGCTCCTGAGCCAAAAATCAATAAACACTTTTGTACATAGGAAAGTTAAAGAGTGTTTAAAAATCAAACATCCTAACGCAAAGGCGGTAACTGACACACACTGAAGAATGAAGCCAGCAATATAAAGAGTCATTCTTTTCCTTAATTAAACCATTCCACTTCTGTGAGAAAACTTTATACGGTAAAAACACTGCAGGTCATAGCACACAGGCGTTTCTATGGTCAGCGAGCTGGCTCAGAGGGTAAAGATGCTGACCACCAAGGCTGACGACTTAAATGTGATCTCCAGGCCCCATGCGGTAGGAGGAGAACGTGGGCTTCTTCAGGTGGCCCTCTGCTCTCCACATCACACCCTGACCCTCTCCTACCCACCCACAAACACAAGTAAACAGATGTCACGAAAATGCACATACAACAGTCTTGAGTCCAAGTCAAGGTACCCTACCCAGAGAGTGATGCCTTTGTGTTTTGAACTGTGACGGTGCAGTGGTGAGTTCAGAACGAGCCTGCAGTGAAGTCTTGGGAAACAACACAGGCGGGTGCTGCTGGCGATGCTTCCTACACGTTTGACCTCTGTCTATTCAGACACCTCTCAGACCCCCCCATCTTCCAAGCCAGTTCCCTGAGTCCTGTGGAGTTCAGCAGCCAGATTTTGGAAACTGGCTCCTATTGGGAGGGAATGAGCAGTCTGAAGGTGCCTGCCGGGGCTCCTCAGCTGGCTGCTTTCCCCTTGGGTGAAAGGCTCAGGCAGCAGGGCCAGCTGGCGCCCAGTGCCCAGGGCAGACGTCCCTTGAGGGTCTCTGGCGCCGGCTCGATGGGCAGCCCCTCCCTGAGCCTGCATGAAAGATGGCAAAGCGTTATTAACAAAGGCATTGATTTTCCTATCTCTGCTTTATGTATTTTATTAGCCAAACACTCTACCGTGTAACCACTCAGCGCCACGCCGGCTGGCGATGAATCTGAAATGCTGGGGCACGTAAAAGGGAATTGACCGCATTGCTTATGCGCCAACGACGAGAATAACAGCAAAAGTGTAATAAAATGAATAGCACCCAGCAATGGCCATAAAAGAAATATGACCCAGGGGACTGCGGGATTTCCTGGGCTGCAAAATAGCTGTGTGAGGGGTCGAGGCCCTGGCAGCATCGTGTCTGTGGCTCTGCCCAGTGCCAAGGCCTCTCTCTGCCAGCCACTGGCTTCCTCCCCAGTCACAGTAGCTAAGTTGGACACTGTCTGCCAAGATCTTTTTCATGTGAAGTGTGGGAGACCCAAATCCTAGACTAGAGAGCCGGAATTAAGCTCAAGAGCCCAAGTTGTGCAACTTTTGAAGCTTGCTGGTTTTTTTTTTTTTTTAACCTACCTTTGCCTAGAGATGGGGGTGGGGGGTGGGGGTGGGCAGAGCAGGCCTAGGACTAGGCACAAAGCTGTGATCACCAGGGACAAATAGAAGCATCTTAGTTCATTAGGATTAGAGAAGGCAGGCTTCACATGACTGACCGAGCCCCAAGTCATTGCTTCGGATGCAGGGGGATGGCTGAGATGACCTCCTCTGTGGAACTGCAGGCCCGAGGACGGTCAGCAGGACCCTCCGTCCTTCGGGTCCCATGCTGGCTCCCTTAAATCGTAGCTAATGACTGTGCTAAATGGCCAGCAAGGCCTGGGGGGGGGCGGGGGAAGATGAGGGAGACTCTGTCTATAGATTTGTCTGTCTCTGGAGGCTCTAAATTGTGTGACAACTGGTAGTGACTGAGGCAGTGTCACACTCCTGGGGACCTCTCGGGGTAGAGGAGACACAGGCCCATTCATTGATTGCTCCGAGAGGTTGCCTCAGGGTAGATGTCCTTTCCTCTGCCTTCTTCCAGCAGCCTGAGAGCAAACGCCCTCCTGCAGGGCAAGGCCTTGGCGGGGAGCTGTGTCAGAGCAGAGACCCAAACAACTGAACAGCAGGTTCTGAGAGAAGGCCCCAAGGCCACACAGGGACGTGCCTTCTCCCTTCCTCAAGTGGCTCTCAGTCAGCAGTAGGCCTCAGAGAACAAAAAAGCAAAAGTCACAGGCTTCTCCCGAATGGTCAGCCGTTAGCGGGTGCTCCAGGGGAGGCCACACCCGTGGACTGACCCACGTTCAGACCCTTGCTCTCAGTGAGCCCACCACGCTTGGGCTCCACAGTACCTCTGACATCATCGGGCCAATGACGGAAAGAGAGGCTTGGGGCTTGACCTGCAGGGATTCCCCGGGCTGGCTGGGAAGGAGCGGGCTGGCATTACAGCCAAACGCACGTGGCGGCTTTAGTGATTAGAGGCGTGTATGCAGGTAGCCAGACCTCTAGAGCTGGGCAGACCAGCCCAAGAGGCTTCCTGAAGGAAGAGGCAGAAACTTCAAATGTGACTCGACAGGTCTCGTGGACAAGCGAGGCAGTAAGAACAGAACGGTTTGGATGTAAGGAACCCCACTGTAAGCCTGTAAAACACGTGTGGGACAGGAGGGGTCACCAAGGCCACTCTGCACGGGCCGCAGGGCCACAGGCCACGTTCTGAGGCGTGGCCTTCCTCCGAACTCCAGGCTCACCCAGGCAAGGTTCAGTGGCTTCTCTTGCAGTTCTGGGAATGGAACCTTGGGCCAGCTGTGTTCATGTGGGGGGAGTGCTGGGTCATTGAGCCACACCCTGGCTCTTCTTTTCTCTTTATTTTATGATTTTATCTTCCCCTCTTAAAGGTGGCTTGTGTTTCCTGCCGCCCCCCTGTGCCAAGGGGCACACAGCCACTCTAGCGCTCTCGGCTGTGGGGGAAACAGCTGACTTATTACCCCCTAACTGCTGCGGGATCACCTGATTGTTTACATTTCTCTTGCTTACGTAATTGTGTTTGGCCTTAGCATGCAAATTGGGCCATAATTACTGTATAATTCATAGTTTTTATATCTTATAACAAGTTAGTGTCTAAATCACACACCCCCATGTAAATACTTTAAAATTATTCAGTAATTACTTATTTACATTATAATTAAAAATAAGTAATTAGCATACATTTACAAAGGATTTACATACTTATTTCTGAGTATCAGTTCTTGGTAGCACCAGGGGAATCTGCGGCTGATCATAAACCGGAAATGGGAAGGGTCGACTTCTCCAGGTGGGGAGTGGGGCACGGCTATGAGGTCACCCAGCTTCTCCACTGATGGGATGAGAAGAGGTTCCTGGGCAGGGAACCCAGGACTGGTCCACAGACCTTGTGTTGGACTTTTGGGGAAAGGAATTAAAGCCCCTCTCTCTGGGAACTGAAACAGCTGTCACCTGCAGCATGAGGCAGTGGGCGTAGATGTGTAGAAGTACTTCCTGTGTATGCAGAAGGAAGTCCCCGACAATGGGTTCTCCTGTTCCTTGGAGGTCTGGGTCCTGATCCCGTTCTAAACTAGTGATGCCAGCTGTTGCTTCCAGGTGTGGCTGCCAGGCTGTTTGGAGTGTCTTTGTCTGTCTGCACAGAGGGCATGCCTAACAACTGTCCGTTAAATCCAGTTTGGCAGGTGGAAGCCACAGGCTCCAGTAGGAGGTATTGCTTGGGAAGATGAAGCAGAAGGATCATGAGTTCTAGACCAACACAGGCCTCAGTGAGACTGTCTCACCCAACTCCCCAACTCTCTGAGCACCTTCCAAACAATGAAAGACAGCTCTATGCCCAGAGCAGCAGGGCCATAGACCCTGAGCGGTGACAGGCCCTACATGTACCTCAGTGCCCAGACCCAGGTATCCAACCCATGAGGGCACTGTCTCAAATGATGGCCCTTGGGGTGAGGTGCTATTGTGTAAATTTTTCTAGGGAGACATGAGCAGACATCTACTTACCCCAGCCAGAACAATGACAGACCAGAAGAATAGATTAGATAGATAGGTAATTAGATAGATAATAGATTAGATAGATAGATAATCCAGTCTAGATTAGCAAGCCAGCGAGTTCACTGGGTCATTCACGGGAACATAGGTGACTCACAGATAAGTCAAACCACTGAACAGTGTGCCCCAGCCTGAGTGGTGACTCACAGAAGCTGTAACCACAGAGCTCGGTGGACAACCACAGGCAGTTCTGCCCACCCATGAGTCTCTCGAGCAACTGCTATTACCTGTATCTCCTTTGGAAGGGGCCATTTGACTCTTAGTTCCCAGAGCTTCTGAGCCTTGTGATTTTCTTTATTTCCAAGTCCTTAGAGTCTTCCTCCATCTAAAAGGGGATGTTTCCATTTGCAGTGAACTGTTACACACTGTATCAGAAAGACAGCCTGTCCTTCCACCGGCTACCCTGTCGTCACGGAAGCTAAGACCAAGGATGGCCTAGTGCAATTGGTTAGGTGCAGCAGGGGACAGGGCTGTGACAGGAGAGAAGAGCTTCCTCTGAGTCCTGGGGTTGCTGTGGACCACACTGGCCTGGCCTGCCTTCCGAGCCAGTAGGCAGCATAGCACCCAGAGGTGAGCATCGTGTGCAGGGCCCTTATGTATTGGATGCGCGCGCGCGCGCACACACACACACACACACACACACACACACACACACCCCGCCCCAGCACTGTAACAAGCTCTCTCAGAAATGGGCTGTGATAGAATTGACAATCTCTATTTCTTTCAAGTCTTATAGGCCACAATAATCTTTATCTTTTTCCATTAAGATTCATTTTGAGAAAAAATTAAGACAAGTCTCTCTACTTAAACCAGGCTGGCCTAGAACTCTCAGTCTTGTTTTTTTCAGCTTCCTGAGTGCTGGCCATGTTTTCTGGCTTTTTCAGATGGAGAAGTCAGGGAGCCACAGGGATGTCCACTGGGCCCCCCCTACTGAGGAGCTCACACTGGTCAGACAGGTTAACAGGGTGAGCATGCTTCCATCTGCCAACTCTGTGCCTTCCAGTGATACATTTAAGAAGGGATCTGGTGACCTTGGAGTGATCTTTGAACCCATGGCCACCACTAGGAAATCACCTGGCCCAAGATTCTATTTTGTGTATGAGAATGTGTGTATACATGTGTGTAGATCAGAGGTCAACCTTGGGTGTTTTCAGGTTTCATCTACTATGTTTTTTTGAGATGGGGTTCCCGTGGGCCTAGACCTTGCCGTTAGCTAGGCTGACTGACCAGTGAGCCCCAGGGATCTGCCTGTCTCTGCCTCCCGGCACTGGGATTACAGATGTATGCCACCAGGCTCACTTTTTATACAGGTTCTGGGAATTGAACTCAGGACCTCAGGCTTGCGTGGCAAGGACTGTACTGGCAGAGCCATCTCCCCAATCCCCAAGGTCCCACTTTTGACCTGACACCCTCATGTTCTACTGGCTGGGAGCTCTTGTGAGCTCTTTGGGACCTTCAATTCAGTGTCACCTTGGGCCTCATAACCCACAGCTCCAAATATCCTGTATTCAGCTACAGAGGGGTAAATTCCCAATCGTGGAGTGCCTTCTTAAGTAGGGCAGCTAGAAATGAAGCCAAGAGAGGGTCCTGGCACCTGATGCCACCTCCTACGGGCCTGGCCTGTGGACCTTGCTGATGACAGTCACCCGGTGGGTGAGGGCACCTAGACTGAGGGCAGCACTCCCGGGAAGGACAGCACGAGCTGTGGTTGTCAGTGCCCTGGCGAGTGGGTGCAACAGTGCTGCTTGGAAGAGGGGTCCCTAGGACCCTGCCAGTCGCTCTCTTCCCTTTGCAGCTTAGAGCCTAGAGTGTACTCTCTGTCTCTCTCTCTCTTTCTCTCTGTCTTTGTCTCTCTGACTCTGTCTCTCTGTCTCTGTCTCTGTTTGTATCTCTGTCTCTCTGTCTCTGTCTTTGTTTCTGTCTGTCTCTCTCCCTTTATTTCTCCTTAAATGAGAAAGCGGGGCTTACCTCTGAAACATGTGTGCACATACATGGCGGGTGCATAAATGGTCGCTGGGAGGGCTTTAGACAGAGCATGAGAGCACCTTTCAAGGCTCCCTTTAGGTAGTAGCCCCCCTCCACCTCCTTTTCTGTCCTCTGAATCATTTATCCACTTAAAACAAGGTTGGGGAGGGTGCAAGACTTTGCGGGGTGCAATGGGCATTGCATTGGTAAATCTTCATTTCACTGAGAACCCTGCCTCCCAGCCGCCTGCCTCTGTAATGGGAGAGGAAAACCATTACGCAATGAAAGGTGCTAAGGCATGGCATCCTTGGGGCAGCTAGAAGATGAGCCATTTCCATAAGAGAAGCTCGGAGAGGAAAGGAGGCTCCCTGCTGGGATTCTCTCAGGGGGACCTCCAGCAGGCTGCCTCTAGGGTGTGTGTATGCGCGCAGGATTCTCTGAACCTCCGATTAGATACATAGTTCACTGTCTAGCCTCTGCTATCTGCTCTTTAGTCCTTTACTTTTTGCTTGCTACATTATTTAATAGTAAGACCTAATACTTACTCCTGCAAACCAGGAGTGTGACTGCGGCAGACCATTCTGCAAACTGAGCAGAGCGATAAGCCAACAGGGGCACTGTGGTAAGACTTGATGGTAAGAGTTAAAAAAAAAAAAAAAAAAAAAAAAAAAAAAAAAAAAAAGGCCGGGCAGTGGTGGCACACGCCTTTAATCCCAGCACTTGGGAGGCAGAAGCAGGTGGATTTCTGAGTTCGAGGCCAGCCTGGTCTACAGAGTGAGACTACACAGAGAAACATGTCTCAGAAAAAAAATGAAAGAAAGAAAGAAAGAAAGAAAGAAAGAAAGAGAAAAAAATGGGCCAGAGCCAGCTAGGCTATACCAAAAAGCTCCTCCCAGACCCATTTCCTCTAGGCAAGTGCCACCTTGTTGCAAAGATTCTACCACCTCACTCGTGGAGGTGACAAGCCTCCAGTTCACCGAATCCTGCCATAGCTCAGTGTGTGAATGAGGGTGACACGGGGACATAAAAACCAACAAGCAAGCAAACCAACAAGCGAACAAAGAAACAGCTGCCTCCTTGAGCTGCTGGGAGGGCTGAGCAAACCAGCAGCATTTGGGGAGGGGCCCGGGAGCATGTTAAGTTAAGCATGCATTGATCACTGCTGGTCTGAGTCTTTGCCATGTCCTGCACAGCTTAGTTCTGAAGGCATGATGGGGACATGAGGGAATGAATAAAAGATGGACACATGCAGAAAAGCTGCAATCCGATGGCATTTGCTCCCTCGGATGGAGCCCCACCAACAGAGCAACAACCAGGAACCTTAGTGTGTTTATTAAGCCCAGCAGGAAAAGGAGCAGCGTGGAGTCTCTGGGGTAGGGGTAGGAGGTCTCTGCAGAGGGCCATCTCCGTTAATAGTCTCAGCTGAGGAGAAAGTCTCAGTGGCTAATGTTTGCACACGCTGGTCAATCATTTGTAAACTCTTTTTGCAACTGACTTGGACATAAGGAAGGCTTCACCGTGCCTCTGAGCCTGTGTTGGGAGAGATTTGCCATTCCCATGGGTCTGAGGCTTTGGTCTTTGTCAATAGAACAATTTCACCCAGGGCTTCCTCTGCCACCACAGGTCTCCTTTAAGACTATCTCAACCCACTGGTGTTAGGCTTTTTCTCTCCCTCGGTGGTCTAGGCCAGATTAGACCAGATTAAAAGTAGATAAAGACAGGTTTACTAGGAGGCAGCTCTCAGGTGGGTTCGCTGATCTCACAGGTCAGTGAAGTCTCATCCAGGCAAGGGGGTTTTATAGAGTCCAGGTGAGGTCTGATGACATGCCAGCCAGGATCTGGGACTGTGTCCATACATGGTCAGAAACTGGGCCCCTGTGGGGGCACCCATGGGTGAGCTGCTGGAAACTCGAAGACACAAATGACAATGACATATTAGTCCAAAGTAACTGTGCTGGCAGGGTTGGGCAAAGGAGGGCACGTGTGTGCCAGGGTGTCTGGTAGGTATATATAATTTCACGAATGTCTGAGTACATCTCTGTTTCTGAATCCAGAAAGTGCTGGAGAACAGACCTGCCTGGAGCCGCAAGGCTTTGCTGAGTGATTCCCCCCTGTTCTCTGTGGACCGAGTTTCGGAAGAGACGAGTCACAGGTCTGAGGCGAGCTAGAAACTGTTGACACTGCTACACTGAAGCCCAACTCTCTGTTTGGGGTACTAACTAGCTACTCCTCTGATTGCTTTGCTGTGTATATGTATGTGGGTGCCTATAGAACTTAGGAAAGGCTCTTGGATACCCTAGAGCGAAAATGATGGGGGATTCTGAGTTACCCAGTGTGGGCGCTGGGAACTGACTCAGCTAAATGCTCTCAGCGGCTGAGTCATCTCTCTAGCCCGGACCCTGACACTTTGGAGATGCAGTTTGTCATTTATTTTTATGGCGGTTTCTATTGTGGGCATGTGGCTGGCACATCATACTGTCATTTCTGTGAATAAATCCAGACTCCTTTGCAACACACCCCACGCACACACCTCTGTGTCCTCTGATTGTATTTGTGGGAGGCAGGGGGATGTGGGGGTGGCAGTCTTTGTGCATACCGTGTGCTACAGTCCTCGGTTTTAGGAAAAGCACGGGAGTTGGCACCATCGTAGGGAGGGTCCTGCCCAGGCTGTAGGTGTGGCTGCACTGCTGATGCCCAGGAGCAGCTGAGGCCCTAGTGACAGGGTTGACAACTGAGGAAGCCTGTTCTTTACCCTCAGTTACGATTTCCACGCCCTCAGACAACTCTCTGAGGCTCTCCGGGAGCTTCACCCAGCAAGGAGGCAGGCATCCCAGAAGCACAGACATGTGTGTAGGAAGGTAGCATCGCCGTGCCCACCTCTAGCTGTAAATGTGCATGCGAACCTTCACTCACCCACATGTTCGAATAAGGAGTGTACACTGTCATGGGCAGGACAAATTACTTAGCCTTTCTGTGACTTTGTGGCACATCTACAAATACAGTCACGGGACTTTCTGAGTTCACTTGCATCTCCCGGCCTCCCTTGCAGTTAGGCTGAAGCCACCAGGCCAACTTGGGCTATGACTTGGGAGCAGACGGGCATAGGAGACCCTGTGTGCGTCCCCAGTCAAAGCTTTCTCTGCCCCCACTTAGGGGAGGCCAGCTCTGCTTGGGCAGAGGTGAGACCTAGGCCTCCACGGGAGGTGGCCTGACAGTTGGGCCTCTGAGTGCAGGGGCAGCAGCCAGAGCTGACCAACAGGCTAATGGAGCCTCCCTCTTCTGTGGACTCTGTGGGTGTTTGTGAAGATACTTAGAGAGCACCCTTAGCATCCTTACTTCGTGTTCTCCCTCTCCTTTCCCTGTTTTCTCCCTTCCCTTCTTCCCTTCTTCCCTCCCTCCCTCCCTCTTCCCCTCCCCCCACCTTCTCCATCCTTTTTTCTTTGTTTCTGGTCTTAGGCCAGCTCCACCACTGGGAAATGGCCAAGCCCTGGCTTCCCTTTTGTCCTTGTTTATTGTGAGACAGGGTCTCACTAAGTTGTCCGGCCTGACCTTGAACACACTCTGTAGGCCCAGCAGCCCTTGCACTCGTGTGATCCTCCTGCCTCAGCCTCCTGAGTCGCTGGGATTATAGGACTGTTCTAAGTGCCAGCGAGTGCTTATTTCTTTTCTCTTTTCGAGACAGGGTTTCTCTGTAGCCCTGGCTATCCTGGAACTCACTATGTAAGCCAGGCTAGCCTTTAACTCACAAAGCTGCCTGCCTCTGCCTCCCAAGTACTAGAATTAAAGGCGTGTGCGACCACAGCTCAGCACATTCTTACTTCTTAATGAGACAGTCCCTGGGGAGCTGAATTTTCAGACCCTACTTAGTTAGGGTTGACCCTCTCATGGATGGGTGATTTGCCACTCCCGCAAAGAGCAGTATCTACTGTATCAAGTGTGTGTGAGGGATGGAAGGGGTGTGCTTAAAGTCCTTGGGTGTAGGTGGTAGTAGATGCAGGATGGGCTGCCCGTCATCCTGAGGAGTCAGGGCAGGGGAGGAGCCTATGGCAGTCTGGGCGGGGACGCTCAGACAGATGAGTACTCAATGATAGAGGCACCCATGCTATTGTCAGCACGTATCCAGGGGTCCATCCACGTGGCAAACATCAGGAGCACTCGGCTCTCTACTTTGGCCGTGTCTGCGGCCAGAGGCTTTCTGGAGTCTGTGGAGCTGGGCTGAGCCCAGGCTCTTGAGATCTCTCTCTCTAATTGCTGTTCTGAGGCTGCCCCAGTGGCTCCCAGCTCGCTCCCTGCCAAACCCGCGGGGCCGGTGTGCGTTGGGATGCCAGGCTGCAGAGCAGAGTGAACCAGGCTCTTCATCTGGGTTGTTTTCAGTTTTACAGTAAGAATGCATTCACTGATGCCTTGTGAAATTAAGAAATCAGTTAAGAGGCTAGAGAGATGGCTCAGTAGTTAAGAACGCTGACTGCTCTCCCAGAAGACTCAGCTCCCACGTGGTGGCTCACAACCGTTTATACCTCCGGTTCCAGGAGAATCGATGTCCTCTTGGCCGACACCAGACACACATATGATACATAGACATACATGCAGGCAAAACACCCATGCACAGGTAAGAAAATTTCAAAATGCTTACAAAAAAAGAGGAAAGAATTCATCCAGCTGAATCTTTAATCCTAGCTTAGGTCCCACTCAGAAGGCAGAGGCAGGTGAATCTCTGTGAGTTCAAGCCAGCATGGTCTACACAGTGAATTCCAGGACAGACAGAGTTATGTAGAAAGATTCTGTCTCAAAAAAAATAATAACAATAATTCATTTATAACTTCAAAGGGATAATTGTTAGCAGGCAACCAGTGCTGGGTGTGTACCATGGTTTGGGAAGGCTTTTCTGCTATGATCATTTTGCCAACTTAGTTCAATGCTTGATCGTCAACACTGGACATTTAGCATGAACTCAGTAAGTCCTTATTGTTGGATGGATGGATGGACGAACTGGCAGGTGGGCAGCCAAGTGAACACGTCAAAGGTGAGCTGACCAGCACCGGCGCGGGCCGGGTGATCAGCTTCCTGTTTTGAGCCACTGGATCTCTGGGATGCTGTCTCTAATGACACTAAGCCACCTCACTCTGGCCTTGTAGAATGGTTTCCAAGGACCAGGACCCTATGTCTTCCTCACCTTTGGGAACTCATGCAGATACCCGCACTTCCTGTTTCCAACACATGCCCGGCTTTTCATCCTCAGAAGAGTTTATGTGTCTGTGCCCACAGGGTCTCCTATGAGAGAATTGTAGGGACTAGGTAGAGATAGGGAGAGAGGCAAAGGCGTGTTGTCTGGCCTGGAGAGTGACAGTGGCCATCACTGCTCCTTGTTCACCTGCTGTGGACCTGGAGGAGACAGGGCCTGAGGAGGAGACACAGCACATCATAAACTCAGGGATGCCCTGGTCCACCCAGCCCCTCCCCCCGCCACTGGACAGCACCTCCCCCACCCCCACCCAGTTTCCCCAGAGCCAGGGAGCCAGGAGGAGGATCACACACCCAGGCCCTATCTGATACCTATAAGCTTGCTCACGCTTCTGTAAATCACACAAAAACTGACAAGTTTTCCTATTAAAAGATAATTGTAATCAGGGCGCCGGACGTGCAGCGTGGGGCTGATTGGAGATAGACGGACAGCGCGGAAAGATGGATCGTTTTAATTTGCACCAATTAAATTGAAGTTCATGGGTTCATCTTCTTCAATCTTCATGAATACTTTATTTTCTGGCTGCTACTGAGCTATTAAAAAGAATGATTGAGGCACGCGGCAGGCCGGGTCTATTTTATGAAATATCACCTTTAAAGAATTTGAGTACGCCATTTTCATAATGAGTTTTCTAGTACCTAATCCTCTCCTCTATTACTACATTTAAGAAGTGGATTGATCTGGGAAGTGCCGAGGGTGCAGGTAATGATACATTTTGCCAGGCGCGGGAGGTGTAATGGATCATGGTTTGGCCAGAAGGATAATAGATGGTACCCGGAGGAGGGGCGAGGGCCTGGGGTGGGGTAGCCCAACTTGGACGAGGCTGCGGTCAGGCCAGGTAGGGTTAGGTGACCCTTGGGCTGGCAAGGAAGGCATAGAGTTTAGAGAAGGAGTGGGCAGGCACGGGAAGTGGGAAGAGAGATGGGGAATGGTTCTGGGGTTTGGGAGGGTCTGCGACTCAGCTGCTGGGAGAGGCTGGTATAGCCTGGGCCACATCTCATCTGATGGTGCAGAGAAGGATGGAGGGTGGGAACTCTTGGGGTGTCCCTGAGGCAGTTTCCATGTAAAAGACAGGGCAGGCATGGCTTGACCATAGCAACTCACTTTTGACTTTGTACCTTTCCTGGAGGCTTGTCTCCCAGCCCACAGTGGTCTTTGGGTTTAGAGACAAAGAGATATCAAACAGCAGGTATGGGCTGGAGGCTCCTGCCAATAAGGCATCCTGGATTCCTTCTTGTGGGATGATAGAGATGTGCAGAGGTGAGGCCTACCATGTGACCTAGGCCCGAGGCACTCAACCCAGAGTTGTGGGCCTGTCTCCTTGACTCAGGCAATGCCCAGAAGGACTGCTAGGCCTAGCCCTTGGAAGCTTCCAAGTGGATGATATCCTGAGACTCCTGGCCTAGGTTCTGGGCAAAGCAGGGCTATGTGGATGTGTGTGAGGGGTATGAGCAGGGAGACACCTGCCTTGCCCAGGCTGGGTATCTATTCTACTGCTTGGATGGGCTTTCTCTCTTAGGCATCAACATCAGCAGCCGTCATAATTAACCCTGCTAATTAATCAGGGCAGGACGGATTAATTGAGATCACAGGAGACCAGGAGAGCAGGTGCGGTTCCAGGGCTGACGGGATAACGAGCTCTCTCAGCACCCAGGAGGCCTGGCCCTGCTCCCTGGGAGCCAGGAAAGCCAGGCTGGCTCAGGGAAGCACCGTGCCAGGCGGAGTCTGCAGGGACACTACCCCTGTGAGGTGCTGGGTGGCCAGTTTCTACCACTGTTGGTGACCAGCGGCCCACCTAGTGACCCCACTGAGCCACAGAAAGAGCCTCAGGGCCTGACAGACAAGGTGAGTGTAGGCCCCGCTCCAGTACCAGGCTCCAGGGGTCTAGAAACTGTTACAGCCTTTGTTTGACCTCCGCTCTCATCTACCATATCGAATCCATGGAAATCTCTGTAGAGATCCTAAAGCTGCCCCACTGTCCCCATCTGGACCAGGCCACCATCGCAAGCATCAGGACCTCCAGGAAGTCAGATGAAGTCTTCATGACACACGGTACCAGTGTCACCAGTGCTACTGGGAAAGATGGGAAGGAGTCTCCCCAAAATGTAACCCCTTTGCAGGGCCTTAGGCGTTCCTGGGAAGCTGGGACAACTTCTTTATGGAGTGGAGGAAGGCTTCTGCCCCACCCTGCCCCTACCTTTCTAGCTGGGGTCCCGGGCAGCTGATGGCTTATCCCTTAGTCCTTGCAGCCCAGTGACCTCCCTCTGAGACATCTCACCTGCGACTTCGCTCTCTCTGTCCCCTCCGTGCACCTGCCCTTCCGTTCCCAGCGTAAATATCCGGAGCAGGCTTTATCTTTTTTCTTTTTTCCTTTCTCCATTTGTTCTGGTTCCAGTAGCTTCTGTCATAGGGCTCTATGTCGTCCCGTGTTCACAGTCCTCCTATGACTCTGTGACAGTGTCACAGACACACTTCTGTCTCTTAAAGGTCCTTTGTGGGGTGAGTCTGGGAGTTGAAGTTGTCAGCTCTATGGACTCTCCTCTCCTTTCCAGGCGTGTTAAGCTTTGGAGCAGGGGTTCACTCTGCTCTCTGCCTGGCAGACGGTGATGGCTCCCTTGCACACTCAGTAGTATTTTCAGCATCCCTGCCTCTGTACATAGAATGCTGCCAACACCCACAGCTGTGACAGCCACTTTAGACTTGCTGCAAGTCCCCTGAGGGTGCAAAGTCACTCCTAGCCTAAAACTTGCTTTAAATAGATGTGAGAATGAAGAGGTAAGGAACGGACCGATTCTGGGCCACAGTCTGACCTGGAACTCACTCTGTAGCTCAGGCTGGCTTCAAACTTGCAGAAATTTCCCTGCTTCAACCTACCACCGACTGATGTCCTGATGCTACTCTTGACTACAGATACTGAGAGTCATCGTGCCCAATGGTGTCTGTATGCAGAGGGTCTGGTGTTTTGTACACGTGCATAAAAGCACAGGTACACACACGTGCCATGCACTCAGAGACACAAAGAATTCACATAGAGGCTTTGGATTCGGCTCAGTTGGTAGAGGACTTGCCTCGTACCTGTGAAGTCCTGGCTTAGTCCTGACGTCACATAAACTGGGTGTGGCAGAGCATATCGGCAAACTCAGAACTCAGGACGTGGAAGTGGGAAGATCAGAGCCTCATGGGTCAGCTTGAGCTCCAAAGTGAGTTCAGGCTAGCCTGGGCTACATGAGAGGGGCGAGGGGATACATCAGAACCAGGCAAACACAGACCACAGTCCCTGTGAGCACCAGTGACCCACACAGCCGACTACATGTCCTGAACGAGTCTCATACCTGGGGACTCTGTGCATGGAGAATTCTTTTGTGGAAGGCGGCTTGGCAGGCACTTGTGGGGTGTGAGGAAGAGGACTCCAGGGGCTTCATTAAACTTAGGGGACTCCTAACTGTGGTTTCTGTTCAGACAATCGGGGCTGCACAGACAACAAGGGCAGTTTTCTGTATTACTCGTTCATTTGTGTAAGAGTGTGTGTAAGTGTGTGTGTATGTGTGTGTATGTGTGTGTGTGTGTGTGTGTGTGACAGTGAGAGAGAGATGCTGCAATTAACCCCCCCCAACAGTACCATCTGACAAATAGGTATGAAGCCTAAAGTGCTCCCGGGGGCTTGCTCCAGGTTAGACCGCCTGTCTCTTCCAGGAGTTGGTGAGCTTTGGGTAGCACGCAGGAGACTGGGGCCACCCTTGCCTCGTCTGTGTTACTTCTGATGGCCAGCTTCCCTCAGGCCGTCTTGACTCTGGGTTCTATCTGTTATCTCTCCAGAGTGGGAAGTAACCACTTTTAGGATCCGAGACCTTGGTCTCTGTCTCAAATGCATAGTTAGCCATCTTTATTTATTTATTTTTAAACTGTGTTTGTCTAATGTATATGAGTATGCTGTCTTCCTGTACACCAGAAGAGAGCACTGGATCCCATTACAGTTGCCGGGAACTGAACTCATGACCTCTGGAAGAGCTGCCAGTGCTCTTAAGCACTGAACCATCTCTCCAGCCCTATGGTTAGGCATCTTTAACCCCAAAGATGGCACACACATTATAAATATTTGCACTTGTGGTAAAAGGAATTATGGGAACGAGGTGATAGTGGGAGGCTATATGTGAGCTTGTTCTATGTTTTGTTCATATAAATGCAGCGAGAACTTAAGAGACACCCAGGACACACACACACACACACACACACACACACACACACAGAGAGAGAGAGAGAGAGAGAGAGAGAGAGAGAGAGAGAGAGAGAGAATGTGCTTGCTATCCCAGTGCTCGATTGAGACCCTGGCTGAAAAAAACCCCAAACCTTGGCCTTAGTTTCAGACTCCACTAGCCTCTGAGCCTATGCACTGGATGACTCAGTTTCCCTCCTTACCCCTAAGCCGCCATCTTCACTCTGGCAAACAGTATTCCCATTCTCCTGGAGTCACCCAGGAGTCGCCCCGGACCCCATGCTGCATCCCCCAGTCGGTAGACGCTGCTGGGCTGCGCTCAGGACCTCCTCAGCTCCCGCGCACACCTCGCGGTTCTGTTTCCAGCATCCTGTGCCAGCCTGCTGGGCTGAAGCCTGGAGCAGCACGGTGGCCCTGGGACCACAGCATGCCCCCTTCCTCTCTGCTCTTCACTAAGAATCCAGCCGGTCACTTCTCAGCTCATGCTTCCCAGTTCACCCGAGCAAGCCCTGGGGCGCCGCACTACACGGGGGCTCCCTGCAACGACTGCCTGCACTCCTGTGCCATGTCTGCTACTGGGCAGGCTAAAGGCCATGCCAGGGCCTTGAAGCAGTGATCGCAGCCTCTCCCACAGATCCCTGCTGCGCTCATTCTCCCGCTGTTCCCCGAAGGTTTCTTCCGGCTTCCTCACATCCTCTCCTCTGTTTTCTTCAAGTTTCCTCCAAGAACACCAGCCCACACCGGCCTCACCCACTTTGTTCTAGAACAACCTGGTTGGGGTGGGGGAGGTGGCAGCCTCATCGAGGCGTCAGGCCTCCTGCTGCTCTCAAGGTTGTGTGCTCTTGGGCATGAGCCTCAGTTTCCTTATCTGCAACCTGGGGCTAATGTCAGACACAGACCTCCATAGAGGCCCACGGTGGGAAGAAACCAATACTACAAGCGGCCATGGGAGACATCGCAGGAAGGGTGGGCCACTGTTCATGATGCAGATGGTGTTTCAGGGGTGATAAAGCTCAGAGGTCTTGGGGATACCAGAATCTGGAGTCAAAGAGACTTATACCAAGTCCAGAGACAGGACTCTTGGGAGTGGGGCACGGGGTTCACCAATCAAAAATGAGCAGAGCAGAGAAGGTCAGGTGACTGACTGGGATAATAAAATGAGGCACCTAATGCCATTCATGTATTAAAATGACTCAGAGAGGTGAAGGTACTCACCTAAGGTCACACAGCAAAGGATGGAGGTGAGTCCTCAGACGGGGAGTCCAGGACCAGAGGGCTGAAGCTGGAGGAGCTGGTTCTGTTCATGGGTCGCTGTAGCCTGTGGTCACATGTCTCTGCACCCGCATGGTTTTCTGAGGAGGTGCTTGTCAAGGGCTGGGAATGGGGGGGCAGATAGTTCAGCCTCCCCCAGAGGCTGGCCTCAACCCTCCGTCCAGATGTTGCAGTTCCAGCGTTGGTCTCCAGAGTCGGGCCATAGGCTCTGCCTCATTCATTTTATCAGTGATTTGATAAGGAAATCACTTCGCCAAGGGCCTGAGTTGATGGAGAGAGGGAGAGAGAGAGAGAGAGAGAGAGAGAGAGAGAGAAATGAGTGTGTATGTGTGTCTCTATGTGTGCCTCTACATGTGTGTGTATGTCTGTGTGTGTCTCTCTGTGTGTCTGTGTGTCTGTTTATTTCTGTGTGTGTCTCTGTATGTCTGTGTGTCTTTCTATGTCTCTGTGTATGTGTGTCTCTGTATGTCTCTGTGTGTGTCTGTATGTCTGTATGTGAATTTGTGTGTGTGTGTGTGTGTGTGTGTGTGTGTAGCTGTGCAGGGACCTGTTTCAGTACTAGAAGAGGAGGTAACAGAATTTACTAGATCTACATCAAACCAGAGAATGGGAACTGAGCACACTGTACGGTGGCTGAACATTTGCAGATAAAACAAGTCAGAGGAAAACATAGCCCAGTCCCTGCGCAGGGCATGTGCGCAAGTCCCCGGGGCCAGTGGTCCTGTAGCTGAGCAAAAGTCCCCAGGCTGTGTCATCAGATGTCATCAGATGCCTAGATGTGTCCCCCAGTGGAGCGCTACAGATCATATGTTGTAAGAACAAACAGAAAGTGCTCATGAGTGGCCTGGCTCGGTCAATCTGACACAAGCTGGGAGGGCCAAGATGGTCCTAAGGATGTGCGGCACCCACGCGGCTCCAGCCAGCAGCAGGTTTGGTGATAACGCATTTGTTTGTTTGTTTTTTCAGGGGTGGGAGGTATCTTCCTTTCAGTGGCTGACCTTGGCTCTCCCGAGCAACTTGTTTCAATGTCCGTGTGTGTTGGTGATAACTGTATGCTTTAAGCCTGTAGGAGCTCAATAAACGAATGAGCAAATCTTTAAACTCAGACCCTCCCTTCTGAGCATGCGTGAGCTTGTGCGCAGGCTCAGCGCCTGCTACCTGGAGCTAGGGTTGGGCTCAGCATGCTACCCTAGCTAAGACAGCCTTGACAACTAGATCTTGCGGCCGCCACCGTCCTTCGCTTTAATTGCTGGAAAATTGACGATAGATGCAAGGAAAATAATGAGGCCTAATTATGTTAATTAAACAGCTAATTCATTAATTAACACACTCACATCCCCAGCTTGGAAAGCCCCTCACGGTGGCTGATTGGTTGGTTGGTTTGGTTCCAGCAAGGGAGGGGACACCGCTGGGTCAGGCAGCTCCCCCCTGAGTAGGGGCCACCCAGCTGTCCCTGGGGACTGTCTCTTGCCCAGAACCCGGGCTATTCCCAGTTCTCCATTCTTGTTTGCAGACACAGAGGCTCTGAGCATGCATAACGAACTTGTGGGAAGTCTAGGTCCATCGCCCAGGAGCCTCCCCGTGATTTTCCCGGTGCCGTGCCAGCCTGGAGGAAGGAGAGAAAGGAGCCAGGTCTGGAAGAGAGCATGGGTGAGCTGGTCTGAGCAGTGAATTCAGATCAGGTGTCCAGGAGAGTCACAGACAGAAGGAAGGAAGGAAGTCCCGAGATCCTGCAGTGGACTGGCCCAGGTGCCCTTTGTCCCAGGACACTGGGTTCCATGGATGGGAGGGTGGGGGTGAATTAGATGTGACCCCAGAGGGGCCACTTTGGGGTTTGCAGAAGGACAGACTGACTCACCAAGGCCCGCCCTGGCTCGGCCTGCCAGCCCCCCTTCTCGTGCTGGTCTTCTGAGCTTCCAGGAGCTTCCTTCCCCTGCAGCTGTGCCCCGAGTCCCCGCAGCTTGCAAGGATTCCTGGTGTGGCTGGCCATTCGCTGCCAGGGTTGCCGGGACCAGCTCTGTGTTTTCTCTCATCTTGTGTTTAAGATCAGTTAGGTTTTTACGTCAATCACCAAGTTCGCTCCAGAAGCTCTTCCGAAAACAGCTCCCTTCTCGCTCTCCGCCACCTCCTGCTCTCTCTCTGCTGCCAGGGCACCAGGCTTCCATCTTAGGATCCTGATCTCATAAGGGAATGATTAGCTTCTCTCTAGTTGAACTTGGACTCTCTGTGGAGGGGGACAGGGCAGGAAGCAGATTACATGAGCTCCTCCTTCTTTTACCTCGACTGATAACAATTTCTCCCACAATCCCCACCAAGGGTCCTTGAGAACTTGCAGTACTTAGCCAGGCCCGGGAAGGGTGCTTGGGCCCCTTCTGCATGGCTCCCTGCCACCCTGGGTGCCTTTGCCTAGCTATGGCTGCCTGGTGAGACAGCCTCTCACTGGGCAGTGATGGAGAGACGAGTCTCGGGGTCCATGGTCAGTCAACCCAGCAGGCAGGGCCCCCGTGGAAGTGCCCACTGAGGGAGGGAGGTGTATGCCTCCTCTCTGCCAGGTACACTTTAACCACCTCTCCAGAGACAGGGAATCGATGGCTTTGGGGCTGAGACTTAATTTGAAGGAACTGAAAGCAAAGGTTCATGGGAAATATGATGATTATAAAGTGCTTAGCCTCTGCCTGGGGGCCCAGACCCGGCTGGTTTCACAGTGCCTGGGAAGCCAGGAGTCAGTTCACCCTCTAATTACAATGGATTTCAGAAGTGCAATAAAAGCAGCTGCCTCCATGCTGGGCCTTGTGGCTGGGAGCTGTTTCTGGAAGATGTGATGAATGCGGGGACATTGTGGACCTGCATCTCCTGACCTCTGACTCCCATGTTCCACCTCCCTCCACACCCCCCATCTCCCCCACCCCACCCTCACTCCACCCCACCCCCACTCAGTGGAGGAGAGTAACAACGACAAAAACAACAGAAGCACCCAGACCTTGAGTAAATTCTTTTTGTACCCCAATTGAGAGCTCAGGTGCAGGCCCTGACTGGTTCAATACTCCGTTAACTCTAATAGGGAACTGTATCAGTCAGCACGCACCATAAAACTGCTGCATAACAAACAACCCCAAATGTCAGTTGCATAAAGCAAGAGATATCTACTGTCACAGATTTGTTTGACGGCTGCCTGGGCCTTAGCTGATCTTGTCTGTGTTCGACTGGGCTCTGTCCCTTCCTCTTCAGGAGCCAGTCCTGGCTTTGGAATATTATTTTCATGCCAATGAGAGAAACATTCAGGCTCTGAAATGGCTCCCTTCCCTCCTTTCTTGTTGACCTGGGGCCAATGTAAGTCCTAACCGGAATCACTCAAGCTGGAAGAGCGACGCCTATTTTTAAAGCACTTAAGTTTGTGTGTGTTGCACATGTCTGTGTGTGGGTTCATGCATGTGAGTGCAGTTGTCTATGGAGCCAGAAGAGGGAGAAAGATCCTCTTGGAGCTGGAGTTACTAGGGGTTGTGAGTTGCCCAGTGTTGGTAGAACTGAGTTTTGGTCTTCTGCAAGAGCAATATGTGCTCTTAGTTAATGCTGGGCCATTGAGGACAGCAATTCTTGGGTCATTAGTGGGGAACACTATAAAATCAGAGTGTGAGCCGGGCAGTGGTGGCGCACGCCTTTAATCCCAGCACTTGGGAGGCAGAGGCAGGCGGATTTCTGAGTTCGAGGCCAGCCTGGTCTACAGAGTGAGTTCCAGGACAGCCAGGGCTACACAGAGAAACCCTGTCTTGAAAAACCAAAAAACAAAACAAAACAAAACAAAACAAAAACAAAAACAAAAAAAACCAGAGTGTGGCCATGGGGAAAGGTGACAAATTGGGGACACTTTGGTGCCATCAACTATGGTAGGAAGTTACAAGTTACTCTCATTATCTCCATCAGACAGATGAGGAAAAAAAGATAGAGGAAATCACCCACTTAGAGCTACAGCTGAGTCGGGTGTCCACCGAGCCCCGTGGGTCTGGAGTCTGTGTTCCCCGTGGCACCCTCTCATCCCCACGTCAGTGTCGGAGCGCCCTGATAGAGCAGAATGGTGGCAACCAACCTGTTTAGCCCCAGACACCCAGCCCCGTCCTCCCAACCCCAAGTGCTGCTGATCACCCTCCACTCTCTCCTGACCCGGTTGCATCCAGAGGGCAGACGCCTTCTTGACTAGCCATTACTCTATGATGAGGGACGAATTTGAAAGGTAGACTCCAGAGGGAGTTCCTTCCCTCCTCCCACACGTGGACAGGCAGCACAGAAGCCTCAGAGGATCTGTTGGTCCCATCGGTCCCCTCAGCGGCCTTCCCTCCTCTAGGCCTCTCCACAGCATGGCCCTGGAAGCCCAGGTTCCCACTGTCCTGGCACCTTCTCCCTGCAGCCACTGGGTGCTACCAGGGCCTCTTCTTGGGGCTCCCAGGTCTAGAACCATGTGTCTGGAAGGTCTCAAGGACTCACAGACTCTCACCACCTGGCTCTTTTAGAAGTTTTGATGATTTTTCTATCACCCAGGTAGTGTGTGCACACTGAGAGAAAAATTAGAAAATACAGAAAACCATAAAAAAAGAGGGGGCTGGGCGGTGGTGGCGCACGCCTTTAATCCCAGCACTTGGGAGGCAGAGGCAGGCAGATTTCTAAGTTAGAGGCCAGCCTGGTCTACAGAGTGAGTTCCAGGACAGCTAGGGCTACACAAAGAAACCCTGTCTCAGAAAAAAAAAAGAAGAAGAAACCAACCAAATAAAAAAAGTCAAGCCTAAATGGGTGATTGGCGGCGCATAAACAGGAAATAGTCACCTCCAGCCACTTCCAGAGGCCCCCTCTTCCCCTGGCTGGGCAGGGGGTCTATTAGCCACCTTGCACTCTAACTTGATAATTTTCCTTGGGTTTATTAAAATGGCTTGGTTTAGACTCTGGGACATGGCCCTGCTACCTCGAATTTGAACTCTGATTGTGCCCTGACCCACCCCTCGACCTCTTGGTGTTTCTTCTGGGGACTGCATCTGTTACAAGAAAACTTCCTTCTTAGCACCTTGGCTAATAATTACCTGCTACGTGTGTGAGTTTCTCCACATGAAATGTCCTCTTGAATCAAACCAGTTCCTCAGATGGATAAGCTGAGGCCCAGAATAAGTTAAGGAACTCACCTATGTCCCAGAGAGGCTGGGCAGAGAAATCTGAGGCCTCTATTGACCACTGGGCACCTACACAGGCCTCTGTCCCTAGGAGGTGTGGTGCCGTGGGCTGAGTTTCAGCCCAGGAGATGTATCACAGTCTCTTTAGTGAATGTGTCTGACTTCTCTGTCTGGTCCCTCTTAATGGGCCTTTTGTGGCGCTTCCCTCCACAGATCTAGTTGCTTCAGAATGCCTGCAGGGCCAACACTGCACTAGTGTCCTCTGATAGGAGCCTGTGTCCCTGTCACCAGGGTCATCAAGCCCGTTTGTCTGGGTCCTCTCTTGGTCCCAGTGAGCTCTCCGAGGTAGTGAGGGGTGCCACGGCAACGAAGCACAGAGGTGGACACTTGGCTGGGGGCCAGGGGCCGCAGGAGACCAGAGGGAGAGGAGAAGCAAGGGAGTGGGGAGAGAGAGAGAGAGAGAGAGAGAGAGAGAGAGAGAGAGAGAGAGAGAGAGAGAGAGAGAGACTTCTAGGGCTCCAGACTCCAAGGCTCAGAGATATTCACGGTTTCACAGCCCAGCTGGAAAGTGTGGGTCGCTAGGATGAGTCCACATGGGATAAGTTTGAAGAAAGACTCAGTAGCCTTAAAGAGAAAGGCATGTGGGGGCAGACAGGACCCACTGCGCATCTAAGAGGCGCTGAACGCACTGTTGGGGGCCGCTCAGTGGGGTCTTCTATCTCCTCATCCTGATCCCACCACTTGTTGGCAGTGTACAGATGGAACATGGCTTCTTTGTGCATTTTTGGGCTGTGCTCTGCCTCTGAACAACAGCCCACCCCTGGCTGTGTGTGGATGTGTGTGGATGTGTGCGAGTTCATGTGTGCGTGGGTGGGGGGGAACCATGAGTGTCTTTGGGGTTACTTACAGGAGAATGTGGGGTTATTTATGGGAGCATAGACACCTTACCATTGGCTACACCATTGGTGGAAATGTCTCTCTCTCCTAACAGGAACCATTAACTATTGATAGGTTACTTAAGGGGGAGTAGGGACCTCACAAGCCCCTCCCCAGTGATGTAATATTGACAGTCGGTCTTGTTCTGGTGATCAGAGCTGCTGGAGTTTAAGAGCATACTGTCACGATGTGGCCAGTAGACTTCACTCTACACCTCCCTCGGGCTTTTATATTCTCCCCTGTCCCCTTTTCTCTGATGTTCCCCGAGCCTTGGAAGGGGTAATATGAATAGCACATTTAGTCGGTCCCCCCCTCCCCACATTTGGAGCTCCTTGTCAGAACTCTCAACCCTTCTGCCTCAGCGCCACACCCAGCTCTTCTCAACCCTTGGAAGGCAACACCAACACATGGCCTACAGACAAGGAACCAGAGGCTCAGAGCACGGGAGTGCCAAACCCTTAGTTGTCCCTTAGAGGTGACATCCCACCTTCCTGCCCTGGCCTTATCTGTAAGCTGCTGCTGGCCGGACTCAAGCACAACTTAACACTTTCCTTCTGAAAGATTTTAAACAATTTTAAAAGGTGTTTGTGCTTGTGTATGTCTAAGAGGAGGTATACAGGTGCCGGGAGAGGCCAAGAGTGGGCGTCAGATCTTCTGGAACTGCAGTGGGTGGCTGCGAGCTCACCTGGGCCCTCTGCAAGAGCAGCAAGCTCTCCAAGCCACTGAGCACGCCTCCCGCCCCGGCACAAAGAGCAAAGACAGAAGCAGGGATGGCACCCTTTGACCCTGGGAAGACGTGAGTCACGTCTGGATTCAACCCTACAAAGTCAGCCTGGGGACTCGCCCATTCTTCAGCTGGGAAGGGCAGGCCTGAGGTCCTCAGAGCGTGAGGACAGGCCAGCATGCTCTTGCCCTGCCTCGTGATGGCGTGTGAACCTGAGTGAGCCAGGTACTGGCTGCTGGGCCTTCCTTCTTTCTCTTCCTCTCAGTCCGATCCCGAAGGTAAAAAGTTCACCCGGGCGGCCATCTGTCGTGGGCTGTCAGGCAGTCATGTAATCTCTCTGTGATTTTATTACTTAAGAACAGCACAGCATCCGGGCTGGGGATTTTCCAAGGTGTTTGAAGCTGCCACGGGCCCCATTTATATCAGGCCAGCATTTCCTTCGCAGTCTCCTTGAGACAAGTGACCAGCAGGCCCCACTGTGAAGGACATATCAGTCATTTGCCAACAGGAGCCAGGCCATGAATTACCAGGGGATGGGGCGGAGGGGAGCGTGGGCCGGGGACTCGGGGTGACAGTAAACATGTCCCAAGAACATGTCCCCCATCACTCACACATAGATAGCAGACTCGCACGTCCCTGTCTTTAAATCTCCGTGTGACCTGTGAGAGAGATGGAGGTGACTTTCAGAGGGGTCTGTCTACAGGGGACTCGCGTAAGTTTATGACAGGGTGTATGTACCTGCCTGCTGGGGACAGTTGTTGCTCCAAGTTGCTGGCTGGAAAATGGGACAGCCTTGTGAATGAGTTGTTACTAGTCAGTGAGAATTTCTTAGCATCAGACTTCGAAGGGGTGTATGCTTAAAACTGCTTGGGACATGCCGAGATGAGACGTTATGGGAAGAGAAAGTCTCCGACGTTAGCCAGCCTCCCATTGTCCCTGGCAAGCCGCTGCCTCACTTTCTTGCTCTGTCTAGAGCTGAAGGGTTTACAGGGAGAAGCAGCACTTCGGTGTGTGTCTCACAGGACAGCGGCTGCTCCAGGCCCTCCATTAGCATCTTAAATACTGTCTTGTGGAATTTTTGCAAAATGTGAGTCCACTGTCACCCACTCTGCAGGTGAGGGGAGGAGGGTAGAGAGGTGAAGGAGTTATCCTTGTGATTGCCCACTGATTTGATGGTGAATTTGAACTTAAGCCTGGTTCTGTCTGGTCCTCAGCCCTGACACGGGCTTGCAGCCTGAGAATATGAGGATATAAGTAGCTTCCTGATAGACCGTCCCTCCTGGTAGCTGGCGAGGTCAGGCTGTGGGCATCTTGACCTACTGTAATGTGAGCGTGTTCTAGCCAAGGTAATGCTGGGGACAAAAGGGGACCCTTGAGGGCTAGAATGTCTCTCAGGTAGAGTGCTTCCTGGCCATGCAAAGCCCTGGGGACCATCTCCAACTTTAAAAGAATGAAAGGCCAGGGGTGGGGGCTTGAATGACAGGCAGAGACATGAGAAGAACACAGAGCAAGGGTGCGGGACAGGCAGGGGCACGGAGATGCCGAGTGTGCAGTGGTGGAGACAGTAAGGGCACTGTCTGTCTGTCTGTCTGTCTCTCACCTGGGCCCAGTTTGGCTGCATCTTCTCTGCCTTCCGGCCTTCCACTGTGTGGCCTTCAACAATTGCTGTCCCTCACCTCCTCCACCTCCTCCTCTGGGCTGTGGAGGCAACAGGGGTGCAGATCACAGGAGGCAGGGGAGCAGCTCTCCCCAGCAGCCCAGGATGCGTTGGGGGATGCCACAGAAAACAGTGGCTTCCACAATGCAAGCCACTGGTCCTCCTCGGCTTCCGTAGCTCATTTTTCTGGTGTCTTCTCTTTGACCTCTTGACCCCTGTGCTCTTGGTTTCTGCCTGTTGCTGGAGTCTCACTTCTGATTCCCAAGTCATCCCATCTTCCCACCATCCCATCTTTATCTCTGTCTCCCATGGACTCTCACAACTCTTCTGGAAGATTCTCCCCTCTTCTTCCTCTCAGCCTCTGCTCCCTGATGCCCCAAATCCTGTACGTTTTCTTCCTCTGCCCCTCTTCCTAATTCTGGGGCACATTTTTGGTGCCCAGTCTCCTTTTCCCTGCTCTTTGGGGGTCACATGCAGGCCCATGGTGGGGAGCCAGTGAAGACACTCAGTTACCCTAAGCAGACAACCCCCCTCCCCCCGCAAACCCTGATCTGAGGCCTGAGCCTGGGCATGAGCCCAAGGGTAGCTTCAAGATCCATGAGAGGGACAGGGCCATGAAGTCCACCATACCCTACCCCCCAAGCCTGGCTATTCTCTGTTCAAGGCCAGTGGATGTCACCACCAAGTCCCCAAAGCTGCATGTCTGGGCTCAGACGAGGACTGACTCCTTCAAAGATAATTTATTAGCAGATACCTCATTGCACAGGGTAATAGCGTGTGCTTAAATAATAATAAGCTTGATTGCCGTGCAGTCGTTAAACTTTTTTTTCCCATTTGGTTTAACTGACCATTTTGTGTGTGGTTTGGAAGAAGAAGAGGGGGCCAAGCAGCCGGTCATTACCCCAGGTCTGCAGTGGGAGTTAATTTCTAATGAAGGTATAATTTTATTTCAATGATTTTTACATTTAATTAACTAGAGCTACAAGTACTTCAATATTATATGGTGATGGGGCCTCACTTTGGGGGAACACAGACTACAGAGGAAGGGGAGTTAAGGGGTTCTCAGGAGGAGAGCTGGATGGGGGAGAGGGCTGAAGGGAAGGGACACAAGGCCAAACTGTGATGGGGTCTCGGGCCCCGGTGGGTTGCAGGCCGCCGTGGGGGCGCTGGCCATGGGCGGCTGAGTCCTGTCTTTGCGCTTGAATCCCCACTTAGAACTGAGCTCCTTTGTCTCCATTTTACAATAAAGGAAGGAAGGCGTCCTCCATGTTGGTGAGCTCGCCCCCACTGTCTGTTCTGGAACCAGAGTCCAGTTCCTTCCTCTCCCTTAGGGGCTTCTGTGGCACTTGCTCCACGGTCCTGGAACTTGTCACTGTTGAGTTGGGGCCCTGGCTGTCTCTTCCTGGACTTCTAAACTTGGGCCTGGCTCAGGCAGAGACTGCTCTGTGATCCGAGGACTTGTTTTTCTTCCTTTTCCTGTTCAGAGGACGTTGAGTTTAGGAAGGGCTGCAAACCAGCACTGGGTGGTTAGATGGCATTTCAGACATGTCCATACCTACTAGCTGCCACCCAGAACAAGCACCCAGTCAGCCCCTTGTCCTCCAGGGTGGTCTCCAAACACCTGGCAGTGATGGTGGTCACCATTGTTTTAAACTCCACCTACAAACAAAATAGTATGAATTCTCTGTCTTCTCCTTCCCGTGTGTGTGTGTGTGTGTGTGTGTGTGTGTGTGTGTCTTATATCAGTGTCCTGAGCATATGTTGTGTGTGCATGTGTGCATGTGTGCATGTGGAAACCAGAGGTTGGCATCAGCTCTCTTCCTTGCCTGCTTTCCCTCTCTTGAGTCTGGTCTCTCACTGAACCTAGAAACTCACCATGCTAGCCTGGCCAGCCGGCATGCACCGGGGATCCGCCAGCGCCTCTCCCCTCCAGTGCTGGTTACAGGCATGCGTGGCTTCTCCCGGCTTGTGTGAGGGTGTCGGGGATCCACCCTCAGGTCCTTGCGCTCGTGCGGCAGGCATGCGTCTCTCTGACTGAGCTGTTCGGCTTTCCCCCTTCAACACTATGCTTGCAAGACCGCTCATGTGTTGGGTGTCACAGTCCTGTTGCTTCATCTCTGGGTGATAACCTGTCACGAGGAGCTCCTGATTCATCCTCTCCTCTCTCAGATCCACGTCTGTTTTGCCTCCAGTCTGGGGTGTTATGAACAGTCATGTTAGGAGCAGTAGCTTTTGTTCCTTGCCAGGCAGAATACTGTTTCTCTTGCTTCTCTGTCTCCTCTATTTCCTCTGTCCCTGCTCCTCCCTCACCACCCCCCACCCCTATTCCTCTCCACCTCCTTCACCCCACACCTTCCACCCCCACCTCCCCATCCCTTCCTCTCCTACCTGACCTCCTCTTCCCCTCCCTTCCCCACCTCGCCCACCCCTGACCCATGTCTTACCTACCCCCACCTCTGGCAAAAATGTTTCAAGGCAGTAAGTATCTGTAAGTGGGCGCCGCTCTCAGTGGCTGAGGCGGTGGCTGCTTTCTCTCTCACGCTTGGCATCAGTCACTAGTTCTGACTTTGACCATCACAGAGAGGGGGAAGTATAATGGTTCCTGATGGCCAAAGATATGCATTTGCCTTTCCAGGCTTCCTGATCGTTAACATGTCACTTTCTATGAGTGCCTGCTATGCTTCAAATGTTCATACTCCCAACTGCCTGGGATGAAATCTGCTCCTCCCTGGCGTGGCGGTATTTAGGGGCCAGGCCTCGGAAGGTGTCTACGCACTGATTAATGTATGAGTAGAAGGAAGCCATCTATAAGCTGGGAACATGTCCTCGCCACACGCTGGATCTACTGGCACCTTACTCTTCAGACCTATAAACAATAAATTTCTGTTGTTTAGAGCTTCCTCAGTCCAGGGCATTCCGTTACAGTGACCCAAGTCAACAGGCACACAGTCAAGTCTTAGGTTACCTTATAAGCAGCAGGGTTCGTGACTGTTTTTGTAAGAATTGGGTTTTGCCAGGCTTGATGGCATACCCCTTTAATCCTAGCACTTGGGAGGCAGAGGCATGTGGATCTCTGTGAGTTTGAAGCCAGCCTCATTTACATTGTAAATGCCAGGATAGCCAGGGCTACATGGAGAGAAATACTGTCTCAAAAACATTTTGTTTTTGTTTCTTCCAATTTGCAAGAATATGTACAGGAAACTTCTTGCTTGTGTGGTGGTCACCTGTGGTGAGGAGTGACCCTAATTTTCAGGAGACTAAGCTAAGGAGAAAGCTTGAGAGCCCTTCTTCATTTCAGCGAGCACAGAAGGTGACCAACCTACCTGTTATCAGCCTGCCACCACGCCGGAAGCCTGGACACCAGGCTCTCTTCTCTAGCTGGTGCCTTTGGGTTTTTAAGTTTCAAAGGTCCCCTTCATTAGTTCTATAACATGTGCAATCATGTGCATAACTCTCAGACACTCTCTGTCCCTTGTTTTCCTCCAATTCCCATGGTGAGTCTGTGTTTTGTTTGTCTCTGTGTGCAAAGCTTCCTCTCAGCTCCACGGTCCTTCTGAACTTTGTGGCTGGAATTCAGACAAGACACGCAGCCTAGCGTGGTAGACAGGCAGGGTTGGTCAGAGCCAAGTGAGGGCTCTCTCACGGGGCACGAAGGGATGGCGGGTGCAGGGACAGTTGTGCCAATTTGCATTTTAGAGGTTTTTATTCTTTATGAAGTCTTAAGTCTAGTATAATCAGCTTTACTTTTATCATTTTTAATCATATGTAGGTGTGTGTCTCCATGCAGGCTGTGGGCATGAGCACAGGTACCCAGGGAGCCTAAAAGGTGTGGATTCCCTGGAGCTGGGTTTCAGGGGGTTGTGAGCCATCTGACGTGGGTCCCCTCGAAGAGCAGTGAGTGCTTTTAACCACCAAGCCCTGGATAGTAATCTTAGCTACTGACCTGTTAGTGACCTGGGCAGCTCAGGGTGTCAGTCTCCAGGACCCAGGACCTGCCATTACCCAGAGTCCTGCAGCCGCAGCACCCCATTTTACAACCTGTTGATTATTGGGAGAGGGTAATGGGGAAGGGTCTTGCTAATGTCTTTTCAAGCCTGCCAATCTCCCAACCCAATAATGTATTTCATGTGCATGGCATCATCTGAGGCGTGTCTGGCTTCTTTGTCATTAGTGCACTGCTGTCTAGAGTCACTCAAGTTGTGGCGTGGATCAGTAGTAGTTCATGTCTTTTTCTTGTCAAATATTATACTCCACTCTGCAGATATACAGTACTTTTAAGGAATCGCCCATCGCTTGATAGGTACTTGGATTTTTCCATTAGCTGTTATGATTGATGTCACATGACTTGTGTGGATGATTTTTTGGGAACCTGTGTACTTTTTCCTGGGTCTCTACTTGGGAGCATAATCCCCAGGTCGTATGTACTTAGCCACCTGAGCTTAAACACAACAGACTGTCTTCCAAAGAGCCACACCAGCTTGTGTCCTGTTGGGGATAAAATAGTATCTAACCGAGGCTTGGTTTTACATTTCCATATGATAAAGGGTGTTGACAAACATTTTAAACTTTCATTCTTCTTGCAGGCCGTGTGTGTGTGTGTGTGTGTGTGTGTGTGTGTCTTGGCGAAAAGTCACTTCAGATTATTAGCCCATTTAAGAGTTAATTACATTATTTATTACTTCCTTTGAGATAGGATCTTGCTCTGTAACCCACGTTAGTCTGCAAAACACCATCTTCCTGCCTCAGCCGTCCCGCCTGGCTTCTTCACTGCCCATTTTAAACCACATTATCTTTTGACTGTTGGATTGCGGTGGACCTTAGGCTGCGGGCAATGCTCAAGTGGCAGCTTGTTCTTCGTCTGTGCTGGTGCTGCCTTGAAGCCTTGGCATGTTGGCAGTGTTCGCCTGCCTTGACTGACTGAAGGCATCCCTGGTTTTTGTTCGTTTGTTTTTTGTTTTGTTTTGTTTTTTGTTGTTTGTTTTTTTTTTTGGTTTTTTTTTTTTTTTTTTTTTTGTGGTGTATCAAGATTAGTACTGGTGTTTTTTTCTGTTTGCAGTTTGATACTTTTAATTTTTGCATCTGGATATTTGGTATATTTTGAGTGAATTTATTTTAAATATAAAAATTTTAAATTTAAATTGGGTGGTGGTGGCGCATGCCTTTAATCCCAGCACTTGGGAAGCAGAAGCAGGCGGATTTCTGAGTTGGAGGCCAGCCTGGTCTACAGAGTGAGTTCCAGGATAGCCAGGGCTATACAGAGAAACCCTGTCTTGAAAACAAACAACAATGAAAAAATTTTAATTTATACTTTGTGTGTGTGTGTGTGTGTGTGTGTGTGTGTGTGTGTGTTTGTGTTGCAGGGGGTGTGTAGAGGTCAGAGGACAACTTTGAAAAGTGCTGCATCCTAGCATGTACCCAGGGATGGAATTGAGGTGGCCAGTCAGGCACAGTTTGTACCCCCTGAGCCGACCACTTGCCAACACGTGAGTTAATTTTTGTAGATGTGAGGCAAGGTCTCCCCTCTCTGTGCTGTGGATGCTGATTTTCCCAGCACCCTTGTTGGCCTCCCTGTTCCAGGATTCTACCCTGCACCGCCATTAAGTATCTTTGATTCTTTCAAACTGCTCTCCCACCGGGCTGTGTCTGCCCTTTATGGCACCGTCGATTGCTGCAGTTTGCTAGCTTTGGAGACTGGGAGGTGTGAGCCCTCTGGCTTTGTCCTCCCTTCCAAGGTTCTTTTGATCCTTCTTGTGGTCTTGCATTTACATGGGGATTTTAGGACCAGCTCATCCATGACAGAGAAAAAGAGAAAGTTGGGGTTGCATAGACTATATAGGCCAGTTTGGGAAATCCTGCCTTCTTCACAGGATGGGCTCTAGTCCTTTAGCACAGGCTCTCTGTCCATCTTTCAAGAAAAGCGCTTTTATTTTTTTCAACAATCAACATGTTATAATTTTCGAGGTCTAAGTTTTCCATTTATTTTGTTAAGTTCATCCTAAGTACATGAGGCCTTTCGGTGCTGTTGTGACTGGAGCTCCTCTCTTAATTTCAGTTTGGGGTTATTCGTTACCATGGGTTGAAATATTTTGACTTGGGAACCTGCCTGAATGCTCTGCCTGAAGGTATGTCTGCACCACATGTGTGACTGGTGTCCGAGGAGTCCAGAAGAGGCTACATGTGCATGTGTGCCTACATATGCATGTGTGTGCTTCTGTGTGTGTCTATCCTTGAGGATAAAATTATCTTATCTGTAAACATGATGGTTTTACACTTTCCTTTCTAATATAGATACCATTATTCTGTTTCTTGTCTAACTGCTCTGTCTGTTTTCCGTGGTGTTTTGTGACCTTCCAGACCCAGGTCAAGTATGACGACAAAGAGCAGGCGTTCCTTCCTGGGTTCCACTCAGCAGGGAAGGAGTCTTTCCCCACTAAATACGATGGAGCTATGGGTTTCAATAACTCTCCTTACCAGGGTTGCAAAGTCACCTTCAGTTGCAGGACTGGTTAGTATATTGACCAAGGAGGGAGGTGGAATTTTGCCACCTTTTCTCAGTGTGTGTTGAGATGATCTGGCTTGGTTTGGCTTGATCTTTATTCTTCTGGTGTGGCCACATTACATCACTGATTTTTGGATATTAAACCATCCTTGTCTTAATGCGGTAAGCCTCACTTTGTCGCTTTGGGCTTATGCTTCTAGGGTCTGTTTTAGTTGGATGCACAACAATTGTTCACCAGTTTCCCTTAAATTATCTTTTGGTTAACAGTGAGTTCAGCGGGATGTTTTCGTACATGGGGACATCCATTC
This sequence comes from Apodemus agrarius, assembly GCA_964023405.1. NCBI lineage: Eukaryota > Metazoa > Chordata > Mammalia > Rodentia > Muridae > Apodemus > Apodemus agrarius. The sequence goes on from OZ030008.1 coordinate 152,356,186, forward strand.
CCTGCTCTCATGCCCCATCTACCCCTACCTTCACATCATGTGCGTGCTGCGGTTTTCATTCTTGTGGCATGTTTTTGGTGTTTCCCCCTCTGACAGGAGCTCTGCTCTGGCCTGAGGTATCTGTTTTAATACATAATGTGTCCCTGAGGTATAGCCAGAGAGTCACTGTGTCCCTGAGGTGTGACCTGAGAGCCAGCGCTCCTTTTCAGAGTATTACAGACACTTCTGTGACTTTGCCATGATGCTTCCATTTCTCAGTGAATTGCCCAGTTTAATGACCTGGCCCTTGCCATCTTCAGTGGGCACACATAGGTCTAGCCTGTGCTCACGCTCCCATGCGTCCCTGTGCTGTGCCCAGTGGTTTCCACCTGGGCCAGTTTGTTACTCTGTGGGCTCATCGGCATTGCTACCAACGTCATCTCTTTCAGCATCTGGGAGTGAAATCTAAGATCAAAGTCCCTTCCTGAGCCTCCACATGGAGACAGTCATAGCACCATGACCCGTGAGACTTCCGGAGGTGCCCGGGTATGGCTGAGGGCTCCTTTCTCAGCCCTGTTCTGGCTGCCGAAAGCCCAGTTGGCTCCTAGAGAGCGTGCCGCTCACCTTGGCTGCCTTTCTGTCCAGTTCCCACCAGCTCCCCTTTCACCCTCGCTTTCTTCTGTGCCCCAACTTTGTGACCACCTCGGTCTTGTCATGGTGGCTGCTCCAGTCTGGGCAGGGGCCCAGCTCTTCTTCGCTCTGTGCAGCCTTCGTGTGCTGCTGTCCCCACCCACCTGTGTCTTCCCCTTCCCTTTGAAACTAAAGGAGACCCACAGATGTGTCCTGGTACCTTTCCCTGAGGTCTCTGGGCATCTCGTCCTCACCCACCTCCTTACCTGCCTGTCCTGCACTGTGCGCACCGTGCTGGGCCCCTCAGCCCCCTTCCCCGTGGACACCCTTGCTTGGATGCTGATCAGGGCAGGTTTCTAGCATTTCACAAAGGTCTGGAGCTAGCAGACTGTGACCCGCTGCTCAGAACACAGAAACGAAGCAAGCCAGAGGGCGGCCGTGCTCCCTCCATAGCGCCTCTGTGACCCCCTCTAGACTACCGCTCATTCCAGACTCAAGCAGTCTTCAGTCGCTTCCTCTGCCCAGGGAACACTTCTCGGAATTTCTGTCGAGCAGCTTTGCCCCTGGCTTCCATGTCAGATCACCGTGGGTCTCCATTTGTACAAGCCTTGAGGCTCCTTGGCCACGGTGTCAGCTGCAATCCCTGCCACCATTCAGGCAGAGGCTGGGACTGTCCTCGTAGGCCTTTGCAGTCCTGTGAGTCCGCTCAGGCCTCATGTGACCCCTCTCTTCCTCCCCCCCTCAGTATGTGAGTGTGTGCATATATGTATTTATGAGTGTGATATATGTTTGTGCGTGTGTGTGTTCAGGTCACGTGTATGTACCAGAGGGCAGAAGATGTCAGCACTCCCCTCCACCTTATCCCTCTCACGGAACAGGCTAGCAGCCAGAAAGCTCTGGAGAGCCTCCCGTCTCCATCCCCCGAAGCACTGGTGTTACAGGCATGTACATGGCATGTTTGGGCTTTTGTTGTTGTTGTTGTTGTTGTTGTTGTTTTTGCATGGGTGCTGGCATCCATGCCTTCATGGATGATCCTCACGCTTGAACAGCAAGTACCTTACCCACTGAACCATCTCCCCAGCCCCAAATGCTAACCTTCAAACAAACATAGCTCCTGTTTCCTCAAGCCTTACCACACTGGGATTCTCCTGGATCACTGGACCTGCATTCTTTCTTAACGGCCCCTGGGATGATGTATCAGTCAGCTTTGGCTGTGTAACAAAATACCCCAGGACATTAGTCACTTGAAACACAGCTGTTCCTTTGGCTCTTGTTTCTGTCCAATAGGTGGGCATGTGGGTGGGCTCAGAGGATCTTGGTTGGGTTCATCCATGTCCTGTGGTTGGCTGGAAGGCAGTCACCCTTATCTGGATTGGCCTGCTTCTTTGTTTCCTAGCCCAATGTACTCCGTGCTCATGTGGGGGTGGGGGCAAGGGTCCCAAGCCTCTCAGGCAGGCCAGGGGTGCTCTCGCCCTGGCTGGGTGCTGCAGGGACAGGGGGGCTCTTGCGCACAGACAATCTGTAGCTCTGATACCTCAGGGGTTTACTGGGACTTCTCAGAGCTGGGGCCAGCCTTGAGGGTGCTTTGACAATATCGTGGGGTGGGTGGTCAGCACAGGGGCACCCTGGTGTCTCATCAGCTTCTGGGTAGCCAGCTGGGATGGGAGCCGGGGCCTCTTGAAGTGTGGCACACACCTGAGAATGGGAGTGTGCAGCCTGGTGTGAGCGTGTCACAGTCTGGGACAGATTTTAGGCTGTAGACATGCCCAGTTTTCTGCAGTCTTCAAAGCGAACGTCTGTCTACCTGTATGTCCTCAGGCCTATGTCACACAGCTTCCACCTTCCCTGCCAGATGTGTGCAGTGTCTCCCAGCCATGAATCCCCCTACTCATCCCTGGCCAGGCTTGGCAGAAGGAGGAGGAGGAAGAGGAGGAAGAAGAAGAAGAAAAGGAAGGGGTGGCCCTTAAGTCATACCCGAGTCTCTAAGGCCCTCAATGCTGGGAGGAAAGCAGAGACAGCATGCTGTCCGTCTCCTGGGGTACAGTGGGGGTAAAATCCTATCAGGAAACACATAGGGCAGAGGATGAAGGCTAGGTAATTTCCAAAAGTGGGGAGGAGGCACCCTGTCCCTGTAGCCCCAGAAAGTCAAGTGCAAGTGTGCACACATGTACGCTCGCATAGACCTACCAGGAGAGGGTCCAAAAACCTCCATGGTCTGTCTTCTCACCCCACACCCCATTTACTCCTAATAGGCAATGTCAGATGCAGCCCCAGAAATGGGTGAGTTCTGACTTCAAACTCTCTAAAAGTTGGGGCTGTTTATGCCAAGCCTGGTCGGGGATGGAGTATGGGGACGCATGCATGGGGGGCACTGCACACATCTGGCAGGGCAGGTGGAAGCTGTGGGGTGAAGAGTCCCGAGGACACCCGCTGTGGAGTGGGGCCCACGGTGGCCTAAAGGGAGGCGGTCTGAAGCTGGGGGAGGGGAGCGCGAAGCCTGTGCCTCTTACTACGGTTCAGGTTCCAGGCCTGGAGGTGTGGGGTTCCCTTGCTGGTTTCTCATAGCTTCTCCCACATTATCGGCAAAAAGGAAGGTTCATGGAAGCTAGCATGCTGCAAAACAGGAGCCCCCAAGCCCAATTAGACCAGCATAGCTACTCCCCAGCTCCAGAGCTGGACCACAGCTCCCAGCTGAAGATGGAAAATGAAACATGATTTACCTCAGGTTCTGGTACCTGGAGCCGGGGGCTGGGAACGGCCCCTTTACAGAGGGCTAGAGTGGGGGCTGGGAATAACCACTTTACAGTGTGCTGGAGTCAGGGGGTCAGTCTTAGAGGCACTTAAAAGCTTTTATTATCATGGACTCAATGGCCAATGGGAACCTTGCATGCCATGCCCATGACATGCCCATGAGGTGCTCTCTGGTGACCCCTAGAAACACCAGGGCATCTTTGGAGTTAGGTGGGACTAAGCCATCTGCAAATGGGCCTGGGTGCTTGGCTCTCTGGAGCAGTGCTACCTCCCGTATTTACTTCAGCAGGGGGCACTGTAGGGCTCCAGGGCTCATGGTTGAAGTCGGGGAGTGTTGCTTAGAGTGGTGTGAGGACCCTGAAGAGCTCAGCTCTGGGTTCAAATCCCAGCTCTGTTGTCCACCACCCTCACCTCCTCCACATCTGCGTCATGGGGCTAGCTAGTGGTTTGTACTCTCCGGGCTTGTTTGAGGGCTCAGAGGATGGACAAGGCTTCACGAGCCCTGCAGCCTCGCTGAGTGGCGTCTGCCTCCTCACGCAAACCTGAAGGGCCAGGTGTCACCCTGTAATTATCTTTAGGGGCACAGGCCACCCGTGACATTTCTGGGGTTTATGAGTCTGGGAGATTACTTCGTTAAGGAGAGACTTGTCCTGGCCAGGAATGGACAGGCTGCCTGCGCCCGCGGTGTGCTCAAGTGACCAAGAGCGATGTTTTATGGGGTCTGTAAAAGCTGCTGACCCTGCTCTGGAAGTAATGAGATGAACAGAGCCCGGGGATTCCAATAACCTTCAGCTCCAGCTGAGCCCACCGAGCTCCTGACCCAAGAGTGCACAGGGAAGCAGCGCGGGCTGCTGGGGTGAGAGGGGTGGAGAACGGACAGACTCCCCGTACCCCTGAGGGCAGGATGGCTGGACACACAACACCAGCCACAACCACAGGCGGGTGTTGCAGGGCACAGCAGAGCCATGTCAGTGGCTTTGGACTTCTAGCACTAGTGTGGGGGGACCCCACACCCCCATCCCTACTTCATGAAGCCACAGTGTGCCTCTGGTGGGTCGTGCTGTGTGTCATCTTAAGAAAGAATGTTCCGTAGGGTTTGGTGCCCATCACCCGTACACCAGTGAAGTGTGGACACACCGGCATCCCCGAGTCAGGATCCAGAACCTGGATTTCCCGCTGTCACCTTCTGACTGGACCCTCAGCCCATTCAGAAGGGTGGGAACAATCAGCTACACCCTGACCATGTGTGGCCACTCTCAGACCATTGGCCTGCTTCCTCCTGAGTGGGGTTGGGGGCGTATGCCTGAGAATTTGTGTCTCTTAATGTTGGGTTTGAAAGTTGGGTCTTCTCAGCAACATTAGCCAGACAGAGTGGGGTGAAATCATTATTTCATCTCTTCAGCAATACTCACCCATGTGTCCATCCATCATCATCCATCCATCCATCCGTCCATCCATCATCATCCATCCATCCATCCATCCATCCATCATCCATCCATCCACTCACCCACCCACCCACCCATCCATCCACCCACCCATCCATCCATCTACCCATCCATCCATCCATCCATCCACCCATCCATCCATCCATCCATCCATCCATCCATCCACCCATCCATCCATCCATCCATCCATCCACCCACTCACCCATCCATCCATCCACTCACCCATCCATCCATCCACTCATCCATCCATCCATCCATCCATCCACTCACCCATCCATCCATCCATCCATCCATCATCCATCCATCCACCCACCTACCCATCCATCCACTCACCCATCCATCCATCCACTCACCCATCCATCCATCCACTCATCCATCCATCCATCCATCCATCCATCCATCCACTCACCCATCCATCCATTCATCCATCCATCCATCCATCCATCCATCCACTCATCCATCCATCATCCATCCATCTATTGATTTATCCACCCACCCACCCACCCATCCATCCATCCATCCATCCATCCATCCACTCACCCATCCATCCATCTATCCATCTATCCACCCATCCTTCCATCCATCCATCCACCCATCATGCACCCATCCACCCATCTGTCTGTTCTCCCAGGAACTTGGTTACTCCTTTAGAGAGCGGGGAGGGGGGCTGCCGCACCTGAGACCAGAGTCCCCCGGCTGTGGAGGCACCAGGAATCAGCCATGCGCCCATCTGCTACTCAGTATTGCATTTTACTTGCTCGTAGGCCACTCCTCTCCCTCCCTCCCTGTCACCCTCTGAAGCCTGGGCTGCTGTGTCTTCTGGCCCAGGAGTGGGGTGTAGGTGGGAGACATAGGGGGTCTGGCCTTGATGATCATGGTGGCAGATGTCCTGTGTTCCTCTTTTCTCTCTGGAACATCAAATTAATGGAAAGGCAGAGGGGGCCCATCCCTCCCTCAGACACACTGCCCCTCCCCTGTGGATAGTCCCCACAACTTCCCTTCAAACTTATACCAATGACTTGCCAAGAATTATAGAAGGGACTTGCTTCTAGGAGTAGGGGACGGACCCTCTGCTCCCAGGTCTGCTTCTAGGATGACGTCGCTTCATTCCACAGAAAAGTTCCCAGCAGTCATCAGGGCATAGAGCTCCTCCCAAGGCTCTCTTTCCTAGGAGCCCAGACTCAAGCTCCCAGACGCCCCTGGGTACCAAGTGGGAGTGCGATGTGGAACTCTGTTCTTGGGTGGTGTTCCCACAATTCTTTAAAGGCCTTGTGAGCAGTTAGGTCTTGCTTCTGAGGGAGTCAGTTAGGAATGTGGGACTCCTGGGCCTCTTCCCAAGAGCAGCCTTTTCCTGGGAGGGAATATGGGGGTGTAGAGAAAATGTGGGGGTATATGAGGATGGGGTGTATGGGGTGTTGGGGTGTATGGGGGTGTTGGGGTGTATGGGGGTGTTGGGGTGTATGGGGGTGTTGAGGTGTATGGGGTGTTGGGGTGTATGGGGGTGTTGGGGTGTATGGAGGTATGTGAGAGTGTATTGGGGGTGTGGCTATGTGTATGGGGGATGAGGGCGTGTATGGGAGATAATGGGTGGTGCCAGTCTCAGGTGTGGTTTAAACCTCCCTTCTTTTCCCCAGGTGGGGCCTTGGGATACTCACTTCTACCTATAGGACTGTCCTGAGACAGGACTGTATAGCTTGGGGCTCCTGGTACTGCTAGCAGAACTGACACCATTCGCGGGGCCCAGAACACTGTGCTAAGAGCCCAGATTTTGGTATAAGGTTGCCAGGATTCAAATTCCAGCTCAAATATTTCCTAGCTGTGTGACCATGGGCAAGTGGTTCAACCTCTCTGTGCCTTAAAACGGAAATAACCGAGCCCATTGTGGGGGATTTAGTGAGGATTAAGTCTGCAAGGCCCTCGAGGCAGGGTTTTGGCACCTGTCCTAGGCCTTCTCAGTTTACGTGCCAGAATCAAGCCCTCACTGCTGAGGCCAGTGTGTCTGCCGTCCACACCTGTCAGCCGAGGAAGTAGGGCTGTGCCCCTGACTCCTGGCATGCCCACCCCTCGCCACCCTGACATGCTTGATCCAGGCCTCAAAAGATCCTGGAGAGGAGGGTCTCTAGTCCAGTTCAAAGTGCCCCAGTCAGGGCTAGGGCAGGGTGGGCCACCGGGCTGTCCCTCCAAGGCCTGCTGAGTCTTGGCCTCACCCGAGGGCCAGCTGGACGAATGCTCCAATTAAAGGTAATTCCCCCTTTCCTACCTTGAAATTCCTATCGATTTCCTCCCTAAATAGAAATTCCCATCGATTCCTTGTCTGTCCAGATTACTATCCTCGGCTGTTGCCTGCAGAGCTGCGAATCTTCCCGCTCCTTCCAAGGGCCATAACTCTTTCCAAGGTGACCCTGCCACCACCTGCGCCTCCCCAGCTGGGCTGAGGAGAGGGCCGTCCTCTGCCCCAGGTGGTGATAAAGATGTCAAGGTGCTTGGGACAGGTATGCGGAACCGGACTCTATCTGAAACTCTTTAGCTTGTTGCTCAGGTGGGAGGTAGAGGGCCAGGAGGCAGATCCTTGGTCAGAAGCAGGCTCGCGCAGCAGGCTCCTTGGGTGAGGACGGGCTTGGGATCCCGGCAGCCGGACTTCCTTGGAAGCGGTGGTACTCTGAGCTTGGGTGGGCTCCCCAGGACCTCTCAAGAGTGGGGAATTGACACCAGGTAAATTGGCAGATGCTACAACAGATCAAGAGAGCCTGCTGGGGAGCATGAAGCAGGGTCCCCCGCCCCCCGCACCTGCTTCTTATTCTGTGGCTACAGCTGTGTTCCTTCCAGAAGCAACGGGTGGCTCATCATCCGGCGGTCAGAGCCTCCCTTCCCCATAGCTCTGCCTCTGCGCGTTCTTCTCAACGCCCCGCCCTACCCCACATCCCTCATCAGTGCTCATGCGCCCTGACAATCATTTTCCCTTCTGCCCACCTCCCCCCGGATCCTGGGGAGATGACGGAAGTCAGGTCCCCGTACTGTGGTGCTTAGGGGCCAGCTGAGTGGCTTAGTGGCTGGGTAGCTCAACAAGTCACTGCTTCTGGGGTCTTTGGCCTCTTTCCTGGACAGTTCAAATTGTGTCAGGGCCACCTCCAAGCTGCTGGCTAAAAGCCTGGGCTCCAGGGAAGTCATGGGTCATGTCCAAGGTCACACAGCTCTTCAGTCTTGGCTGGGATTTGAACCTGTTCCTGTCCCTTTGAGGTTCAATGGGCTGTTAACAGCGATGAAGCCACCCTGCTCTACTTTCTGGTCTGCTTCCTTGAGGTGGGGTCTCTCTTCCTGGACTTCAGCTGGAGGTCAGCAGATCCCAGAGATCCTATCTCCCTGCCTCCTCCCCCTAGATTCTGGCAAGCGGCTACGCTGGTTTTGACTTGGGTGCGAGGGATCTGAACTCAGGGCCTCAGACTTGCACAGCAAGTGTTTAACCTGCTGAGCCATCTCCCAGCCACCACAACCCCCTTTTATAAAAGCAAGGACTCACACATCTCGGGTTGACTTGGAACTCACATTAGCCAAGGATGCTTTTGAACTCTGGATCCCTCTGCCTCTACCTCCCCAAAGGTCTTCATGCCCATTTTCAAGCTCTCGCTTGGGAATGACTGAGGATGTTCTTGAGCGCTCTTCTTTGTTTCCATACCTCCAGAAGGCCACACCGGTAGCCACTGACATCGACATGGCGAGGAGCCCTAACACCAGGCATTTCCTTCGGGGGGTCTCTGCAGTCTCCCCAGTGCTGCCAACCCTGTCCTCCCTGTATGCTCCGTCCCAATACACTGTCTGATGTGGAGACATGTTTGTGCAGTGTAAACCTGATTATTTCCTGATTAGTGACTCACCATGCTTAATTCACTCCTCCCATTGATCCTGCTCCAAACAGAGGGATGATCCAGCCCTTCCCATCCCATCAGCCACTTTGATATACTGGGGGACCCAGCCTCTGGGGGTGGGGGAAATCTGGGTAGCCGAGTGGTGATTGGCTAGATCTGTTTAAAGTTCATTTGGGTGTCAGATTGCAGGAGGGCAGGTGTGCTGGTTGGATTTTTGTCAACTTGACACAGGCTAGGATCTTCTGGGAAGAAGGAACCTCATTTCCGAGAATGCCTTCGTGGCGTTGGTTTTTGGTCAAGTCTGTGAAGTATCTTCTCAGTTAATGATGGATGGGGGAGGACCCAGCCCACTGTGGGTGGCACCATCCCTAGGCTGGCGGTCCTGGATTCTGTAAGAAGGCAAGCTGAACAAGCCAGGGAGGGCAAGCCAAGTAAGCAGCGTCTGTCCACACCTCTGCATCAGCTTCTGCTCCAGGTTCCAGCCTTGGTTTCCCTTCACGGTAGACTGCTAACGCTATGATGAAACAAACCCATGTCTAGTCAGGTTGCTTTTGGCCATGATGTAAATTTATACCACAGCAACAGAAAGCAAACAAAGACAGGATATCACATGGGTGGCAAAGGCCAAGGCACCTCCGAGGCCTGGTATGTGGACAGTTGACTCCTGTGGTAGAGTCAAAGGCCACACTCCCAAGTAGCCCTGTCCTGGCTCAGGCCTGCACTTCCCTAACAAAAGATGCTCCGGGCTTGGTGATGGTTGGTTCCTCACTCACTCATCTGTGCGCAGACCCCATGTTATCAGGCAAGGCTGTGTCAGAGGACACGCACACAGAGCCAGATTGACATCTTTGTCCTCCTGGGGGGTCTCACCTAATGGAGGAAGCAGACACTTTATCTCCTGGACAGGTCCATCCTGATGGTGGCAAACACTATGAAGAAAAGTTTGTGTGTGAGGGGCTTATTTGGGGACGGTCCCTCTGGGCTGGGAAGCCCCACTGGACTGCCAATGGTCTTGACTCAGCCTTCTGAGGTAGGGAGGAAGAGGTCTAAAGGCCTCGGGCCGGTGTGGACAAGGCTGCACTGAGAAGTGCTAAGATTCTGCTTTCTGGAATCTGGCCCTAAGGGCTTCCTGACTTGAGAAGCCGCCCTGGGTGCGGAGGAAGTCCAACTCCATCTTCGCTTCCTCAGCTTCCGCTTCTTCCTCTGGGGCCACCAACCGCAAGCAGCCAGGAGAACTGAAACCGCCTCCTTAGGTCAGGGCGCCTTTTCCTCAGCGCGCAACCCTGGGGCGCTATGGAGGCCGAAAGCCCCTGTTTATGGAGCCGCTGAAAGGTGCGGGTCTGTGAACAAGGCAGCTCGTTACACGTAGGCCTCAATAAAAAAGCTTCTAAGGGCCTAATTAACAGTTTAGGTACATATAAAAACATAATGAGAAAAACAATCTGTTTGCAAAAAAGGGACGAAAGAAAAAGAAAAAAAAAAAATTAAAAGGCCAAATTGGCAGAAGCCGGCCTGCTGTTGGGCGCGTGGCGTCTGCACAGCTCGGGTGGCCGGGAGGGCTGGCCTAATGGCCTCCTCGCATGCCGGTATCCCACCTCTGTATGTCTGAGCAATTTTCAACTTGGCAGGAAGGGAGCCGCGCGGAAATTTGCGTAAGCCTTGATAAATATTTTATGCAAATTAAAATTGAATTCTTTGCTTAGTTTAAGCAATTTCCCTGTAAGGAGTGTGTCGAGGAGAGAGATTACAACATTTGCCTGGTTTGTTTATAATTTAATTTTTTTTTTATGTTGCGGCTGGCAGAGGAGGAGATGGCAACACCTGTGAGTGTTTATAACGTCCCATCTCCTTCACAGCTGCTCCTATTCAAAACACCTCGCCGGCGTAATAATTTCATAAAATTTCATGATTTACCATCTGCTCGTGCCGGTTTGGGCTTCGGCAATAAGCTTGTGCGTGGCGCCCGGCCCAGAAAGGTACAATAACTGTATATTTTAACTTAATGGTTTTTTGGGGGGCATGCAAATTTCTGTGAGCAGATTGTGTTGAGGCCTGGGCTTGGAGCGGCCTCCCTGAGCCCCAGAAGCCCCCCGGAGCACCCCCAGCTCAGTGAAGGTTGCCCGTGTCAAAATCGAGATATCAAACACCAAGGCTGAAAGACAAGGTAGGAGGTACAAGAAGATTATTTTCCTTTTAGCGTTTGATGTCTGTGCATTTGGGTAATTAAAATGATTACTACAACAATTAAAGCAAGTAATTAGAAACTAATTACACCAGCATTTTTTGTGATTACAGGAGCAGATGAAAATAGTGTTCAAAATTAAATTCATTGCATATTCATGGGAATGAAATTAAATACTGCTGGGTGGATGAGATAATCGGAGGAGAGGAGAGAGGAGAGGCATTCTGGGATTCGGAGAACAGACTGCGGTTAATACTCCAAACAGACATTTGGTTAAATCAGTGATAATCTTTTAATGGCTTTAAAAGGGGCTAATATTTGGAAAGCAGTCAAAATTGCTGAGAGTTTCTGTTTTTCACTCACTCTGTGATAATACATACCAGCTGTAGCACAATGGAAAACATTTAATCATTAGCCACTCAAATGGAGGCACAGGAGCCAGCGTCTCCCCGCCTCTCCTGGTGTCTCATGCACGACAATAAATTAAATTAAAGAATCTTAGCAGCTCGCTCTTCCCTCCCCCGCCCCTCCCCCTCTCCTCTTTCTCCAGCTATTGACTACTTCCAGCCACTGCCTCGCCACGACCATTTAATGAGATCCCGTAGATTAAATAGATTTTCTGTTTAACTCCACACTGGTGAGATAGCATGTCAACGACGGAATGGCTATTAACATTTAAATATTTCACAGAACAAAAAAAAAATCGGAATATGAATTTTTCATTGTTGCGATGCCCCCCTCTCCCCCTCCCCCTTTCTCTCCCTCTCTCTTTCACGGCTCTCTCTCTTTCTCTCCCTTTCTCTGCTAGACCTAATGAAACTAAAGTAATTAGAAAGATACAAGAAGAGGGCTTTCACCAGAGTGCAATTAAATTGAGCGGGGAGCTGTTATTTATATAGGCTGGTCACTCCGTAGCTGTGGCTATTTTCTCAGCCTGCTTGAGTCATAGATTATTACAAGAGATTAATAATGTAAATTTCACTGACTCGGCTGCTCTCCGAGCCTTGGCCTTCAGAAATTGATGGGCACGCCATCCATCACCTCCTCCCGGTCCAGGCCTGTCCCTCTGCAGGGCTCACTAGCCCCTGCACCCCACTCTGAGCTCGCCCACGGCTCCCTATCCTGTTTCCGCTTTGCCCCTGGGTCCCCACCTTTTCTTTTTTTATGGGAGGGGGAGGGTCCTATTTCTCTGTAGCTTTTTTCTTGTATTTATCTCTCAGTTCCTTCAGTGCTAGCCCTGTTTAATTTCTGGCTAATTTTTTTTTAGAGGGGCTTCACACCATGCTGTCTCCCCACACTCCAGTATCCAAGAAGGGGTCTATTTGCCTCTTATAAACCCATACAAGAGCGGGTGGATTAAAGGCACAATTTGCCAATGGTCCCCCCTTCCCCCGATTCTCCCTCTGGGACACTCTCCGTACATCCGTCTGGCTGCCCATCCAAGCATTCATGCTCTACATTTCTCCGCGCATGCGCATCTGTTCCCCACTGCCTTTCCAGCCACAAGAGGGTAGAGCTGAGACTGGGGTCCTCTGTGGTTTCCTAGCGGTGTGACCTTGGCTTGGAGCCTTCTGACCCTCATCCACTAAGGAGAGGCAATAAATCAGGTATTACAGAGTCTGCGGGCAGAGCAGGAGGAGGCCTGGGTTCGCAGAGGGGGCGTGCTGGTCAAGAAGGACGCCCTCCCTCGCCTCTGCTGGTGCTCTGCAGTGAGTCTGTCCCCCCCCCCATCATCCTTCCCAGCCTCAGCGCATCTTGTCAGCTGGTTGTGTTGTGAGGAGGGGGTGGTAGCCGGAGCCTGGAGTGAGTAGTAGGGTCAAGGAAGGAAGAGGTCCCCAAAGCAGGTCTCTGGTGTGTCGCACCCGTACCTGCCCAGTCTGGGAGTGACGTCATGTCTGTGGAAACCGCTCAGAATGTGCCCAGACAGGGCATTCTGAGGAGCCAAGAGGGCCGGCTTTCAAAACAATTAGCGCCGGCATCTGCCTGAGCACCCATGCTGGTTTTGTATAATTAAAACAAGGCTCCAGAATCCCACTGGACACTCTTTAAAAACGACTCATTTTCGGCATTATTTACAATGATGAGATGGTGTGAGGGAGACTCCCGGACCCCTCCAGCTGGCCCCGAGGAGAGGCCTGGTGCCTCCATAACCAGCTGGGCCTCCTGGCTTCTGCTCTCTTCCTAAGGGGTGGTCCCAGCACCCAGGGTGGCCTGAGAGCCCTTGTGCAGGATCATGGCTATGATCACTCCTTCGTTATCTACTGGGGTGGCTCTTGCCAGGGATGTAGAGAGAGAGACTTTGGAAGAGGTAGGAACAGGGAGGTGGTGGGCCATGAGTCTCCTTTAATTCTAGGGACTAGAACTAAAATTTAAAGATATACCTATTTTATTTGTATGGGTGTTTTGCCGTATGTATGGGCACCAAGTTCATGTCTGATACTTCCAGAGGTCAGAAGAGGGTATTGGAGCCTCGGGAACTGGGATCCAATGTTGAGTCGCCAATGTGAGTGCTGGGAACTGAACCCATGTCCTCTGCTGGAGCATTAAGTGCTCCTAACCACTAAGCTATCTCAACAGGGTGGTGTGTGTGTGTGTGTGTGTGTGTGTGTGTGTGTGTGTATAAACTGTTTTTATTCATCTCCATATGTGTATGTCTGTGGTTCCTGGAGATTGAATTCAAGTCATCAGACCTTATAGCAAGTGCTTTTACCTAAGTAGTTAGCCATTTTGTCAGGCCTGGAACTTTCTAATAAAGCATCAGAAAGAAACAAAGAAGAGACGGCAGCGGGTCTCAGAGAAGCAGTGCATTGGAAATGACAATCATGAGCAGGTCATGACATTAAACTTCAGCTGTGGAATGTGGGATGGAAAAGGCCTGTGGGTGTCGGTGTCTAGCCTGGGCAAGGCCTGTGTGTGTCGGTGTCTAGCCTGGCCTGTATTCACTCACCCATGCAACCCTGGCTACCGTAAGGGGTGTTCTTTGACAGCTATGAATGTTCAGAGCCCATGGGAACACACACATGAGGGCCATCCTGTGTGGAGATAGACATGCATGCACCGGGCCTATGTTTGAACACACGCAGAGTGAGCACTTCATGTATCCAAGTATGAGATTGAGCACAACTGGGCATGTAAGGACACATGTCCACATGCTCAGGTACACACACGTACAAGCAGACACAGACAGGTGTTGCAGACACTACTTCCTGGTGAAGCAATGGGGTCACGTTCCTAAGTCTGATTCTGGAAAACCATGATGGGGACAGGCATCTGCACCAGGCACCATGTGGGGCTCTGGGGACATGGCTGAACTGAGAACCTCAGGGAGAACCACTGTTCATAAGGAGAGACTGGCCTGGGTGTGAGGGGGTTCAGAGCATGGCACAGGGAGCCAGGCCATCCACTGCCTCCAGCCAGTGAGGTTGTCATCATGTTGAGAACAACCAATAGAACAGGATATTATAGAAGCAAGAGACCCTAGGAGCCAAGGCTGGATGCTGGGTGGTCCTGTAATCAGACCAACCCCTCTGCTTGGCTCCATTTTACAGATGAGCTAACAGAGGCCAAGGTCATTGTGACTGTTTGGATACGTGTCCAGTCAATCCTTATTTCCACTCACATCACATATAGAGGGAATTTCCCCCAGTCTGTGATTGCAGTCTGGGCCATAGAACTCATTCAGGCCAGTCAGTGGACTCGGGAGAGTGATGTTCAGTTCACTGTATGGTTCCCTCAGGCGTGATGGGAAGCAAAGCTTTGTCTAGATCAGCACAGCCCAGGCAGCTTGCAGCCCCGTGTGCAGGACACCCTGTTTACTGTTAGTTACCGAGTAATTTCAGGGTAGTTTGTTACACAGCATCGGAATAAGCTGTAGCTGATGTATAGTTTCTCGCTAGGAGGGGTAAAATTGAGATGTAAATGGTGGTGGTTCTGGCCAGAGCCTGTGAGCAGAACCCTTGTATAGCACATCGGAGTGTGGGTGAAGTTTCTGGCAGAGAGCCAGGCTCTTCATGAACATGTCTGCACAATTAGTATCACCTTCCTGTCACCTCTAGAGGGCAAAGGAAATCCCAACAGCCTGGGTGGCAGAAGGACCGAATACCCAGTAGGGACGTTTCTGGGCACAGGTGACATCAGTCCACCTAGGTGCTGCAGCCTACAGCGGGGAAGTGTGACAGCAGGGTTGCAGTTACCCATCCATCTGTCCGTCCGTCCTTCTGTCCATCCACAGGGGAGCTACTGTGAGCTGTTGCTGCCCCCTTAGGCATCCTCCTCAAAGCTGAAGTCCAGAGGCTCCCGGTTCACACTCAAGGTCCAGCCTGCCACAGGCTGGCTCAGATTTCTTGTCTGGAAGAGGGAACAGTGCGAGCCGCAGGAAGAGCTGTCAAGTGAATCTGAACCCCGGGAGGCTAACCAGGAGCCCTCAAAGCCAAGCACAGCTACAAGCATCCTCCAGGAAGCAAGTTCTCACAGCTTGCCCATGCCTTTGCACACCTGGGGAGGAGTGAAGGGACCGGCCCTCCTGCGGCCATTGTCCCGTGAGATGAAACTTCGTGCAGGGCTTTGTCTTTCCTGCTATCCACCCCTCCACATGCCATCCACGTCATTTTACACTTCATAGATGCTGTGAGGACAAAGAGTGTGAGGGGACCCTACCTTGGTCTCCGTGGCTACTGGGAGAACAGTTAGCCCCATTTTCCAGATTAGAAAATCAAGGCTCAGAGGGGAAGCCCAGGTTTATCTGGCTTTGAAATCTGATTCTCCCCCAAGTCCCTCTCCCTTCTGGGACCTCCAAACCTCATGCCCTGAGGCAGGACTCACCACCCCTTAATTGTAATTCAACTACTTGTGATATTTTGGTACCAATTAATATTGATTTTACAATTGGTTTACGGAGATGTTGTTTTATTACTAATATATTTAATGCGCAAATCAATGAGAACACTTGCCTGGCCCTCTCCCTGGAAGGTAATAAAATCAGATATCTCAGGGGTGAAACACTACCCAATTCTTGAAAGGCAAAGCAGATGTTTAATGTAATAGTTAAGGACTCACTGGGTGGTCGGTGAAGCTGCCATTTCCCCAGACTGCTTTCTGCTTTTCTTTTTTTTCCAGCAGAGACTTCATCTCTGAGCATCTCCAGGGACAAGCAAAGGTACAGGGACCAGGCCTGGGGGCTGGGCCTCGCTGCTCACTGGCTCTCCAGCCTTTCCTCTTGTCTTTGTCCTCCCCTCCTCCCCTCCCCTCTCCTCCCCCTCCTTCCCTTGGTACCCTCAATTGTTACCTTTCCCATCGCGTCCACATGTACACTCACTGGCTCAGCCCAGGTGTGCTTCTCTCTTCATGTGTTCTTGCGTTGCTATTGTTGGTGCTTTCTGGAGGGTTGTTCTGAGACAAGGTTTTGCTTTGTAGCCCAGGATGGTCCTACATCCACCATCCTCCTGCTTCTGCCTCCTGAATGCTGAGTTACAGGTGTGAGTCATTAATCATTGGCTCTTATGCTTTCCAATGTGTTCAACGCTTTCTAATCATTCCTTCATAGGCCTATTCAATAGTTTGTGTGTTCTTTTCCTTTCATTCATTCACCCAATCTTTAGACTTACATTCAACCATTTGTTCCATCCACCTACCCACCCACCCATCCATCCACCCATAAACCCATCCATCCACCCACCCATTCACCCACCCATTCACCCACCCATCCATCCACCCATCCATCCACCCACCCATCCATCCACCCATCCATCCACCCACCCATTCACCCACCCATCCACCCACCCATCCATGCATCCAAGTATTCATTCATCCATCCATCCATCCATCCATCCATCCATCCATCCATCCATTCATCTTTGATTTGATGATGGGTGGATAGATAGATCCATCTATCCACCCACCCATCCATTCATCTGACCATCCGTTCATCTTTCCATCCATTCAACCATCTATTCACCCACCAGGTCCATGCCTAACTGGATGTTGAGGTTGGAGGTGGAACTCTGGACCAGACACATGGTTCCAGCTGCTTCCTGGGTTCCCTGTCACACAAGGGAGAAAGTACCCTTTGTCCCCCTGGTGACTTATCCCCCTTATGTCAGTCTTCAAAGTTAGGGTCAAAGAACCTCTGTGCTGGCCTGCTTCCTTGGGGTTTTCCACAGTCCTTTCTTTCCCGAGTAGGCACTGGGGCTGAGGTATCTAGGGCCTGTCTGGGACCAAACAGGAACCCTGCAGGCCCACTCAAAAGTGATCCCCTGAGACCTCTAGCCTCCATATGCTGTTACACTAGCCTGGGCACCCCAACATCTGCTGTGGGCTCCAATCCACTTTTGTCCTAGACTGGGGTCTCAGCACATGCCCAGAGTAGAAAGAAGCCCAACTCTGGTGTCCCAACTCTTGGCAGGAAAACATTGCTGCCCCCATAGGGAAATGGAGGCATAAAGAGTGAAAGTTACTCAAAGTCATGTGGCTCGTGGACCTTAGACCTAGAGTCAACCCCCAGGTCTGACCAGTCCCCAACCCTGTCCTTTCCTAATCACAGAGGCAGAGCATCTGGAGTATAGACCTCAGAGCTACTTAGGATGGAGTTTAAAACCTCGTGCTCCTCCGACCAGCCATGGGGCCTCTGGTACTTAACCATCCTCTCTCTGCCTCTCTCACTGTATCTATCAGTGTGGCTGTAGCTATTGCAGGCAACTTGGGCTCCTGCAGTCCCGAGCATGGGGTAAGGGGCAAGTCCTGCCTCCACACTGGAGGTTTGCAATGAACTGTCTCCTGAGCTTGGGAGTCCTAATGGTGTAGGGCACTGGGCCAACCTGGGGTCAAGGGAGTAGTAGGGCCAAGTGTGGGCTCTCCAGAATAATACTCTTCCCTCCTGGTCCCTCCAAGGCTCTGTAAAGGAGGAGAGAGAGGGGAATGTGTAGGAGCCCAGCTCCCTACTGTGATTTATACAGGAGCTCGTAATGACACTGGCTAGCAGTAAGCAGATATGGAATCTTACCATTTAATTAACCAAAAAATAAAAATAAATAAATAAACAAATGACCAAGGGCCTTGGGGAGAGGGGATCCTGGCCACCCTCAAGCCATTTGCTACTTTGGGCACAGAGTGGGACCAGTTACTGGATCTGTACTTATTTACTCCATGGGTGTGACCCTTATTGTCCCTACTCCATAGACAGGCAAACTGAGGTCCAGAGACGGCAAAACAGCCTGGAGTTCCACAGGGACCAGCCTTGGGCAGGACCCTGTGGACCCTGAATTCCAAACTCAGCCCAAGATAGTTTTTCTGCTCTGGCTGATTCCATTTTTTTCTGCTCAGGGTCAACTCATGCATCCTCCCACGAAGGCCTCTTATGCCTTTGTGGCCATGAGCCACTTGGGGGACCCTCGAGTGATGTTTGCCAGGGACAGTGACATTGTCACCTCTCTTCCCTCTTCCCTCAGTGAGCCCTTGGGGGATGTCCAGCTCCAGGAAACAGCAAAAGGGTGGCTTCTTCCCTTCTTGCCCTTTTATTCTGTAAAATGGGTGCATGTGTAGAAGCAGGAACACGCAGATGGGGAGAGAGAGCAAAGGAGACATGTCCCAGTATCCTGTGTTGGATTTTCTTTAAAGATTTGGGAGGTAAGAGTGGGGGAGGTGGGAGTTTTGGCTAATCTCATAATGTGGTATATTTTATTTGCAAGTTTTAATAAAAGAAAGGAGTTTTGGTTGTCTTCTCTCTTTTTACCTCTGTAGTGCTGGGAATGGGACCCAGAGGGAGTCCCATATACAATCTATACAGTATGCTAGGTAAGCCCTGCACCACTGAGCCACCTCCCAGCCCCAAGGATCTTATTCTTAGTTTAAGAGACGATGTGTTTGAGGCCAGCCTGGTCTATATAGTTTCAGGCCAGTCATGGCTATAGAGGGGGATCCTGAGGGTGGGGGATGTGTATCCTCTTTGGGAACATCAGAGATTCGTCTCATTTGGTGGGAGAAAGGATATGTGCAGAGATGGGGGTCCAAATCCCGATGCCCCGGGCCAGAGTAGGACAGGGCTGTCCACTGGGGCCTGGGTCGGGGGGGGGGGAGGGGGAGGGCAGTGCAGGAAGTGTAAACATACCCAGAGTCACATATGTAAGTGTTTGCAGAGGCTCTGTGGCCCATGACCTTTATGACCTTGGAAGGTTCCCTCCCCTCATCATCGACGGCGGGATGATGAGGAAGCGTCGAGAGACTGTGTGATCTGTCCTAAGGCACACATGATGTGACCCCCAAAGTGTGAGCTTATATTGTGGTGGCTAGTGATATAACATCATTAAGTGTTAGCCCAAACTCCTTTGTTGTAAAATTCAGAGAACATCTATTCCAAATTTCCCACAACGGTGCCTGATATGTGTTGGACACTTAATAAACATAGATTATTTCTGTTCCATGAAATGTGTATTTATTGATGTATCCACCCCCCCTCCAAAAAAAATTATCCAGAAGGAAAAGTGCCAACATTTCTGCAGTGATCTGTTTTTTCCAGAGTAAGAGGATTGGGGGATGATTCTTCTCAGTGTCTTTCTGTGTTTTTTTGTATCTTTAGTGGGAGGATGTGTTCGTTCTGCAAGAGGCTGGCAGAGTCAGTAAAAAACAAAGCTAGAAACAATGGGAACAGCAGTGAACGGTGACCTTGCCTGTAGGATCTCCCTGCTGTCACTTCCAATGGAATGCTTTGTTTCCTGGGGTGAGAATGGTCCAGAGAGATGCAGCCAGATGGGAGCCCTGGCGAGAGTCTTAGGGGATGGGGAGTTTCCTCTCGCCTGGGGCATATCTGAGGGGTGTCCACCGCTGGGCTGACACCAGGATCCTCCGGACACTTGCTTAAAGTGTGTGTGTGTGTGTGTGTGTGTGTGTGTGTGTGTGTGTGTAGGGGGAATCTTGGGGTCCCAAAGCCTCAGTTATACCCCAGTTTCTTCACTCCGACCCCAGCACATGGCCCACCACTCCTGGCCCATTGGCTTATAGAACATGGAGACAATAGAAGCCGCATGTAACCACTGTTTACAGAGGGAAAAAAAAAAACGGTACAAGATTTATTTATTGGAAAGTGACTGAGGAATATGAATTCTACACTCCATTTAAAATGCTTTTTATTTCTCTCAGCCTTGGGGCTCAGAGTACATCTAATTTCACCCACAGCTATAATTCTCTACCAAACAGTTCCTGCTGTTCCTCTGGGGTCCCCAGGAACTGCGTTAGTTTATGTCTGCTACCGACGAGGCTCAGACAGGGGCAGCAGGGGCTACGTGCCAGCGTGGGTAGGGGGGCTCCTGTCCCCGCTGCCCCTGCACAGATATTCTGCACATGTGCACAGTGGGCCAGCACCCAGGCGGAGGCCTTTGGGGGTACCCAGGGTACCAGGCCTTGCGGTGGCTTGGGCTCCAGCAGCCGAGTGCACCATATCTCACACTGGACATGTTGATTGCTGGAACCTCAGCACCAACAATTAGTTTGTTAGTGTATTTATCCTGTGAACGTTGGAGTCCATGATTACAGATCCAATAGTGGGATTGTGGCGGTGTTTAGAGATAAATCTGTGCCCTGGGTCAGGCGGTGTCGGCAATGGATGGGGGTGGGAGACCCCCACGGGGAATGGCTTTGCCCGCCTGTCCCACCATCTATCTGTTTTTCTCCCCCAGCTGCTTGCTGGCTGTTATCTGCTGGTCCGCTCGCCCATCTAGAAGCATCTGTCTATTTGCCTTCTTGTGAACTTAGCTCTTCCTTGTATCTCAGACCCCGGAGTTACCTGGAATACCAGAGGTGCTGAGCAGTCAGGCCACACGGGTGCTTCTAGGAGACACAGCCCCCTCTCAGCCTTGCCAGAGGATGAATGGGAAGGAATGTTATAGAAGCTTCCAGAAACAAAAGGTAACTAGCTCTGTTCAGTGGTGGGTCCTGACCTGCAGCCACATTTTCTGTATTCAGTCTTTGTCTTGTTGCTGCAACAAAATACCTTAAAAAGAAAAAGAAAAAGAAAAAGTTAAAAGAGGGAAGGGTTTATGTGTACTCACAGTTTGAGACAGGAACCTGAGAGAGCTGCTGGCACCGCACCCGCAGTCGGGAAGCAGGGGCGCGGGTGGAGGCTACTGTTTAGCCCACTTCCTCCTCTATGCTGTCCAGAATCCCAGCCCGTGAAACAGTGCCACTCACATTTAGGGTGGGTCTTCTCACCTCAACTACCCTGACTGAGAAATGGCCTCAGCTAAGCCCAAGGCTCAGTATTGAACCATCACATCCAAATAGCTTCAGTCTTTATGGGATTTTCTCTTAGGACCCTCCCTCCCTAAGGGTCTCTCCACCAGACTGGAGGCACCCATCCTCTCAGCTCCTTCAGTAAAACCAGCAGCCCATCTATGCCAGACACCCTCTGCTCTTCTCTCTGCCCCCCAGACATTCTGGGCTTCTCTCCTCTGGGTCTGGGCTTTAGCCTTCCTGGCCTTGTCTCTTCCTGCATCTCCCAGGCCCACCCTGCTCAGCTGGCTTCTTAAAGGGCCATTCCTTGAACGGGTTCTCCACCTTCAACTTCTCTGAGTATCCTCCATCTGTCTGGGGGAGCTGGTCCCACACCCCTCCTTCCTCCTCATGGTTGCTATGGGTCAGCCTGGGTTTCCAAGATCTTCTTCTCTCTGTGCCCCTGAGCCCAGGGCCCTGTAGTCCCACCCAAGCAGTTATTGGCAGGGACCTGG
Source organism: Apodemus agrarius (assembly GCA_964023405.1). Classification (NCBI taxonomy): domain Eukaryota; kingdom Metazoa; phylum Chordata; class Mammalia; order Rodentia; family Muridae; genus Apodemus; species Apodemus agrarius. The sequence goes on from OZ030008.1 coordinate 152,377,748, forward strand.
AAAGGGAAGGGCCTCCTTCACCTCCAGCCAGAGAGTGCCTGGCTGCCTGACTCTCTTCCCAGACACGCCTGGAATCAGACCTGCTTGGGCCAGGTCACCACCCTGACAGTATATCTACATAAGCTTCAAACTGGCCTCAAAACTCCAAATGACTTTCCATAAATATCCCCAAGAAAGTAACTCTTTCCAGTTAGGGCTGATGGTAGGTTTAATGAGAGCAGGAACCTATCAGAGACCCCCATTCGCTCCAGCAACAGACACTTCACCTGACACTCTTGGATAGCTTTTTTTTTTTTTTTTTTTTTTTTGGTGGAGTTTTTAAGACTGGCTTTCATGTAGCTCAGGCTAGCCTCAAATTCACTACTAGCCTAAGATGACTTTGAACACCTGATCCTCCTGCTTCTGCCTCCCAAGTGCTGTGGCGATGGGTGTGTCGTCACATCTCTCGTGTGTGATTTTCACAAGAACAAGGTGAAGTGAGCAATGCCCATGCAGAGACGTGGGGAATGCGACCCGAGGGGTTTGAGGACACACCTGCGGTCACGGGATTCTGGGTGGTGCGGTTAGCATTCCAGGGTGAGACCCTGTGACACACAGACTCTGCCTTCACCACTGTCCCTGACCTTTACAGGCTCGTAGGGTCCTGAGCTAGCCTGGTTCAGGGCCTGTGGGCATGTTTGCCTGAGTGGCAGCCCAGCTCTTGGGGATCTGCAGGTTGCTGAAGGAGGACTAACCTTAACCCTCTAATCGACCCTCTAATCTAAAAGAAAGAGTCTTCTCTTTCTTTTTTATTAAGATGTGATTCATATGCCATTAAATTGACACCTTTATGTATATAGTGCAGTGTTTCTTAGCAGCCGGACATGTGACAAGCTAGGCCACTGTCTACAGACTAATTCCCCTAAGCACACCCCCAAATCCTACAAAGCCTCCCTCCTCAACCCGTGGCAACCGCTTCTCTGCTTCCTGTCCCTCTGGACTTGCCTTCCTGGGCGTTTCATGTGGCCTTTTGTACGAGCATTTACTGCCTTGGTGTTTTTCAAGTTTATCTGTGTCCCTTCCTCCCTAGAGCTGTGCATGGCCACCGTACACAGACATGCTCTGGTTACCGCTCTTGGGTGCATGGACTCTGTGCTGTTTCCACTTTCAGCTACTTTGACGCTGCATGCTGCTCTGAGTTCCCGAGGGAGCCCTGGATTAAAGGTGTCACACCTATTTTATCATTGGGAATACTGAGGCTCAGTGGGGTTAGGACATTGCTAATGTGAGGCAGGTTTAGACTTGAACTCCAGAAGAATTTTAGAATTTCTGGATCAGTTTAGAATTTCAGGGGGCAAACTTGGCTGTCCTCAAGAGGGTGGGGTTGCGGATGGGTTCCTTACTGGGCTTAGATTCCTCTGGTGGCGCAGGAATACGGGGTCTGAGAGATGAAGGCCTTCTCTACTGTACAGGTGGGAAATTCCAGTATTGGAAGGGCAAATGACAGGCCCACGTCAGAAGAGTAGGACTTGGATTTAGGTCTGTTTACATGTGAAGTGTATGTGTGTGCATTTGTGTATGTATGTACATGAATATATTCGTGTACAGGATGGCTGTGGGAAGCATGTCAGAGAGGGAGTGCTGTATATTTACCTGGCTAAGTAGCTTTTACTATGGAAGGATGCTGTACCAGCCAGCTCATATGAGTATCCCCAGCCACACCTAAAACCAAGCATGATAGCACAAGCTTTAGCCACGGACTTAGAGAAATGGAGACAGGAGGATCAGCAGTTCAGGGTCACCTATGTCAACACAGCAAGCTACACGAGACTTTCTGTCTCTTTGTCTCTTTCTGTCTCTTTGTCTGTCTCTCTTTCTCTCTGTCTGTCTCTTGGTTTTTTTGAGACAGGGTTTCTATATATGCCTCTGGCCATCCTGAAACTCTCTCTGTAGACCAGGCTGGCCTTGAACTCACAGAGATCCACCCGCCCCTGCCTCCAGAGTGCTACAATTAAAGGCAGACACCTCTGCTACACAATAAAAGGGAAAAGTGTCATGGGGCCTTGGGTGGAATGGTATCTACCGAGTGCCCGATAAGGTCAGTGCTCATTTTTATGGCAGTTTCATTAGTGAGGACAGAGGCATTGGGTAAAGGGGCATTTCTGTCTCTGGAGATGGAAATAGCTTCAGTGGGTCCTTGGCCTGGTGTGTGAGGCTGAGCAGGGGGCAAACAGTTCATGTGCATATGTGGAACCATGCTGCGTTCCACCTCCTGCCAGCCTCGTTTTGTCACTAGCCTCTAATACACTTGCGCATTCGGACCAGGACATTCCTGCTGTCACCACCTCTGTACAGCCCCTGTCCTAAGCTCTTCACAATCATCCACTCACTGGATCCTCCCCTCGCCCCCTGACATAGGTTAGATTTCATTCTTCCATTTTACAGCTGAGGATATTTTGGCCCAGAGAGATTAATAACATGTGCAAAGGCTCACAGTGAATAAATTAAGGGACTTGGATTAGAATAAAAGCAGTCGGCCTCTCAAACCCGTGCCTTTGGTGAGCACGAGGTTTTATTGCTTCTACCTGGACGTGCTGTGTGGAGCTGGACAATTGATGAGCAGAGCCTGTGGGGTCTGAGGAAGGCTGTCATGGGGACAGATTCTCAGCTAACATGGCCCAGGAGGAGCCCCGGCTCCTTCCTCTTCAGTCATCTTTGACAAAGCATTGTCTGGCATAAATTGTCTGTTTAGTTGTATTTCTTTTCTGTCAATCTCTGGGGTTCCTGAGGGTAAGGACCTTGCTTGGCTAGCCTTGCATGCCTCGCTCTGAGCACAGTGTCGGGCTTGGAGTAGGGGACGATCAGCCGCAGTCTGTTACTGATGTACCGTTCCTCGCATGTGCCGGCCCTCAGCTACTGCCTTCTCCGTAAGAACCTGATTCTGGGAAGAGAGGATCATGAGCTACCACGAGTATCCAGGTCCTGAGCCCGGACAAGGTCGGAATCTTTGTCTCCCCTTTTGTGAATCAAAGGGACTCTTGCTAAGTTACCTCCTCCATAAGCCTGCCCCTACCTTGGAAACAAGCTGGAAGTTCCTCATGTAAGTGTCAGGAGGGAGACAGCACCAGTAGCTCACAGAACTGGTTCAGACGAGTGTGAAGAAACAGGCCCAGCACCCTGGCGGCAGAGGCTGGCCTTCCGCTGGCAGCATGGCTGTCTTGGTCACTGGCCTATCTCTGTGGAGAGACACCATGACCAAAGCAACTCTTATAAAAGAGAGCATCTACTTGTCCACTTGAGGACTGGCTTACAGTTTCAGAGGTTAGTTTTGTTATCATCATAGTGGAGAATATGGTGGCTGTCAGCAGGCAGGCATGGTGCTGAAGAAGTGTCTGAGAGCTACAACCTGATCCACAGCGAGGGGGTGGGGAGAGACAGAGAGAGACAGAGAAACAGAGGGAGGAAGAAGGGAGGGAGGGAGGGAGGGAGGGAGAGAGAGAGAGAGAGAGAGAGAGAGAGAGAGAGAGAGAGAGAGTCAGGTGTAGGCTTTGAAACCCCAAAGCCCACTCCCTAATGACACACTTCTTCCAACAAGGCCACACCCCCTAATCCTTCTCAAATAGTGACACTCCCTGATGACTAAGCACTTACATCTCAGCGCCTGAGTGGTTCATTCTTACTCAAACCACCACAGTGGCCAGTACTTGCTGTCCTATACTGACAGTAACTGGGTCTTGGGACCTTCAAGCTCCCATTTGGAGATGTTTATGATGGTCCCATTCTGCTGAGGGACACTTGGAGTATTTATCAGGCTCCATGGGAAATGTGGGGAGAAACGTCTCAATAATAGGGAGTACCAGTGTCTGAAGACACAGCTTTGAAGTTGAGCCTTCTAGCCAGGAGTCAGAGCAAGGAAGAGGTCAGGCTGAGGGATTTGGGGTCAGGCATGTGTTCACCACAGTCATCAAGAGCAGTTCTGTTGAGTGACAGCACTGTGAAAACAGCCACACACATCTCTGAGACTGAGTATCTGGAGGTTTTAGTCTGGATGTGAGGCGTATCCTCTTCCTTCACCTCTCCCAGTGTGGATGTGGGTGAATCTATGACATTGGGGATTTCAGAGTGGGGCTAACAATAGCACTTATGCGGTGGGTTAGTGAAGAAATGGTGGAGCCAGTGATAACATAGGACCATTTTTGGCCTGATGTGGGCTCCAGCCTGGGATTGTCCAACCCAAAAGGCAGCTGGTGCCCTCTGCGCAAACGAGGCGGGATGTTACTTTGCTGAAGTTTCTTAAGATCCAGAATTTTCTGAGGACTCAGATTCTATCCCACCACACCCCAGAGCCCTGGTCTTTATAGAGATATCCTGTTGGGCCTCCTGGTTGGAGTGTGGAACAGGCAGGATGGGATGCGGAGCGGTGCTTCGGTAAGAAACAGGCAGCACCATGGCCAGCGACAGGTCGCTGTCCGTAGTGCTGATCTCATTTTGCCAAACTTGTGGAGAAAGGCAAGAGCCCAGTTTGAAACTGAGCGTGCACAGGTTGTGTGTGTGTGTGTGTGTGTGTGTGTGTGTGTGTGTGTGTGTGTGTGTGTGTGTGTGTGTGTGTGTGTGTGTGTGTGTGCAAGCACATTCTCAGTACATGTGTGTGCATGTGTACCCATACATGCACTGCCTATGTGTACATGCATCGGTGTGTATCCATTAATGTGTGTGTGTGCCAGCATGTTCACACTACAATCCATGAATGTTTGTGCAATAACGCGTGTGGGTATGGGTGCACACACATGAGTGTCTGTGTACGTAGACCCAGATGAGACAATAATCAGTCTCAGTAAGATGAGGTATTTGTCAGCTCCCTAAATCCCACAGGTAAGAGCATCTCAAAGCCAGGTGGGATGAGAGTTCGAGGAAGACTGACGCCATTGGATGACATGCTTAGCTTCCCATAATCTTCTTCCATTCTAAGAGGATCTAAGAAAATCCAGCTTTTATCCTTTCCAGAAGAAATTGGAAGGATATGATCACAGTAGATAACCTCTTCTGACAGCTACCTCTTCCTATAAATCCAGATGAGTACTGAGAGGGGGAAATTTACACTTCCACTGGAGCCGGTGAGTAGTTGGAGCTGGGGTATGATCCTTGGCAGTCTGGCCCTGGAGTCTTCCTCCCCGGCAGCATGCGGAAGCCGGCTATGCCACGCATTCGTCAGCGAGAGGTCCCCAGACACGTTTATATCATGGCTGGCTGTAGCCAGATGTGGTGGGTACTACTGTTACCCAACCGGAAGGAGCCACAGGACCAGTGAAAGGGCAGCTGATGTGACAGTGGGGTGTGCCACCTGCCCAGAGGACACAGTCTGATGTTCTGTGGCAAGAGTCTAGTGCATGGCGCCTGCAGGGTTGGGTTGCTTCACTTCAGTTCTCTTCTTTACAGCAGTATTGTCATGGAAGGGCTGGGTGACTGTGTCAAGTCCGTGGTGATATACTGCGCTCTCTCTCTCTCTCTCTCTCTCTCTCTCTCTCTCTCTCTCTCTCCCCCTCTCCCCTCATTTTCCGTCTCCCTCTCCTCCCTTCTTTCTCTCCTCCAGCCTCTCCTTTCTCCTCCTCCGTTTCTCCTCTCCACTTTCCCCCTCCCCTCCCCAGGCAGCCTGTTTGTGTGACCAGCTCCTTGTTACTGTGTGTTTCTCTGCAGACCCGCAGTGCGGCTGACAGGCTGTGACCGTGTCGTCACAGATGAGCCATTCTGTGCAGGTTCCCACGCGGCAGACATCGCCTATGCGCCCGTCTCTGACTCACGGTGTCTGACTCACATCTGTGTGGGGCGATACCAGCGTGGTGCCAGAAGCCAGCTCCTTCTCTCTTCCCACCAAGCTCCCGGCTTCCTCTTTCCCAGTGGCAAAGCTGTCTGTGTGAAGGGCCCAGCACCTGGCTCTGCAGACCTTTGTGTGGCATATTCCCAGGCCCGCACCGCTCCCAAGTGACTGGGGACCTTTTGTCAAGCACATATGAAATTAAGTGAAATAAAAATCATATTAAAAATTATTACCATGTAACAGCCATTAGTCTGCGCACTGCTGTCAGCCCGTGATGGATTCCTCACTTACTTCAATGAATGTTCTAACGGCAGTGATAAAATCACTCAGAAAAAAAATAGAATAAACCGTTAACCCTCTCCCTATCCACACTTGTTTTTCTTTGAAAAAAAAATACAATAAAGATGTTGGCAGAAAGGACCGAGACATCTGTGTCTCTGCAACGAGGGACAGGCCGGTTCTGTGGTCCTGAGGGCGCGTCTCTGTGCTGGGAGAGGAGTTTGCTCTGGCCCCAGACATGAGCCCCATTTCTTAAGCCGGTTCCTGGGGGTTGCGTTGAACCAGGCTCTGGCTGAATCAGGTCAGAAAGGGCCCTAGTTCTCAAGTGCAAGATTTTAAATAAGGTTTATTTACTAAAACAGATTTATCAGTGCCCCCAACCCTGCTTTATATGTGTATAGTGTATTGTGTATATTGTGGTGTGAGTGTATGTGTATAGTGTATTGTGTATATTGTGGTGTGAGTGTTTGTGTATTGTGATATGTGTATGTAATGTGTGAGTGTGTGTATGTATGTGGTATATGTGTATATGTGTATTGTGGTGTGTAAGTGTATGTGTGTGTGAGTGGTATGTGAATATGTATCTATGTGTGTATAGTATGTGTTTGTGGTGTGTGTGGTGTGTGCGTGTGTATGTGTGTGGTGTGTGAGTGTGTATGCGTGGTGTGTGTGTATGTGTGGTGTGTTAGTGTGTATATGTGTGTGTGTTGGTATGTGTGTGTGAGTGTGTATGTGTGTGGTGTATGTGTGAGTGTGATGTGTGTGGTGTGTGTGTATGTATGTGTGAGTGTGTATGTGTGTGTTGTGTGTATATGTGTGTGTGAGTGTATTTATGTGGTGTGTGTTGGTATGTGTGTGTGTGAGTGTGTATGTGTGTGGTGTGTGTGTATGTGTGTAGTGTGTGAGTGTGTATATGTGTGTGCGTATGTGTGTGTTGGTATGTGTGTGAGTGTGTATGTGTGTGGTGTATGTATGTGTGAGTGTGTATGTGTGTGGTATGTGTGTATGTATGTGTGAGTGTGTATATGTGTGCATGTTGGTATGTGTGTGTGAGTGTATTTATGTGGTGTGTGTTGGTATGTGTGTGTGAGTGTGTATGTGTGTGGTGTGTGTGTATGTGTGTGATGCGTGAGTGTGTATATGTGTGCGTGTTGGTATGTGTGTGAGTGTGTATGTGTGTGGTATGTGTGTATGTGTGTGTGAGTGTGCATGTGTGTGGTGTGTGTTTATGTGTGTGTGAGTGTGTATGTGTGTGGTGTGTGTATGTGTGTGTGAGTGTGTATGTGTGTGGTATATGTGTATGTGTGTGAGTATGTATGTGTGTGGTGTGTGTGTATGTGTGTGGTGTGTGTGATATGTGTGTGGTGTGTGATATGTGTGTGTGAGTGTATATGTGTATGTGTGTGAGTGTGTATTTGTGTGGTATGTGTGTATGTGTGTGAGTGTGTATGTATGTGGTGTGTGTGGTGTGTGTGTGTGAGTGTGTATGTGTGTGGTATGTGTGTGAGTGTGTATGTGTGTGGTATGTGTGTATGTGTGTGACTGTGTATGTGTGTGGTGTGTGTTTTGTGTGTATGTGTGTGAGTATGTATGTGTGTGGTGTGTGTGATATGTGTGTGAGTATGTATTTGTGTGGTATGTGTATATGTGTGTGAGTGTGTATGTATGTGGTATGTGTGGTGTGTGTGTGAGTGTGTATGTGTGTGGTGTGTGTGTGTGAGTGTGTATGTGTGTATGTGTGTGTGTGAGTGTGTATGTGTGTGGTGTGTGTGGTATGTGTGTGTGTGGTGTGTGTGATATGTGTGTGTGTGTGTATGTGAGTGAGAGTTATGTGTGTGGTGTATACAAGTGAGTGTGTGTCTACACATGGAAGTCAGAGGACAACATGTCTTACTCTATTGCTCTCCACCTTACTGCTTTATACAGGACCTACGTACGGGTGAACATGTGGCTCACAGTTTCAGTGACACAGCATAGCTAATGAGCTCCTGGGATCTGCCTGTCTCTGCTCCTTCAAGGCGGGGCTATAGGCGTGTGCAACCATGCCTGGCCTTTTTGCCTGGGTGCTTGGATTTAATTCATGCCCTCGTTCTTGCATAGCATCTCCCATCCCCCATCTTGCTTTCTGAGACGGGCTCTCTCACCAGGTCCCAGGGATCCTTGCTTGGGCTGTGTGGGCTGGCCTGTAAGCCCAGGGACCTGCCTGTCTCTATCTCCCCAGCGCAGAGATCACAAGCATGGTGCTGGAGGTCAAACTCAGGCCCTCACCTTTATGTCAAATTATTGACTGAGCTATCTCACACATCTACATGTGACAGGTTGGGCCTGTTCACTCTGGACCTAGCTGGTGACACTGGCCGAAGGTGCAAGAAAAGGTCATATTAGAACTCATGAAAGGTAGAACGTGAAGAGCAGATGGGAGTGAGGTCTTCGGGATGTTTATCTAAGAGAAGCTGGAAGCCGGGGGATGGTACTCTCTGAGACGGGGGAATGCCCTATGTCTTTATTGGAAGGAAAGAGCTCTATGGAACTCCGTGGGTTTGGGTAGCCTAGACAAGACCACAGAGCTCCCAAGTCTTCAGAGCCTGGGGACAGATGTGCTTTTCCAGTTGGGGAGAGATCAGGCAGCTGATGAGACCGCACATTGGGAGAGTCTGTGAGAGAAGGAAGTTTGCAAACAGTGCTGAGGCCCGCTGGGCACGGAGTCGCTGGAGGAGACAGTGGGGGATGGGCAGCTTAGAGAGAAGTGGTGCTACTGGGTCATCATGAGGTCATGGTGAGGGGCACGGAGTCAGGCAACAAAGCAAGATAGGGCTGCAGCTAAGAGCACTTGCCGCTCTTTCAGAGAACCTAGGGCTTGGCTCCCAGCAGCCATCTGGTGGCTCCCAGTGCTCTGTAACTCCAGTTCCAGAGGATCTAATGTTTCTTCTGACCTTGGGTACCAGACACATGTATGGTATATAGACATACACACAAGTCAACACTTGCATACTTAAAAAAATCAATAAATTTTAAACTTAAAAAAATGCAAATATATAATTGAAAAATATGAATGATAATAAAACACCTAGTCAAAGCAACTTGCGGAAGGGAGATTTTATTTGACTCATAGTCTTGGGGGTACAGTCCATCACGGTGGGGGATGTCATGGTGGTAGGAGTGTGAGGCAGCGGATCACACTGCATACTCAAAGAGCTGCCTGAGACAATCGCTAGCACAAAGCTCACCCTCTGCTTTTTATTCTGTTCAGGAGCCCAGCCCATGGCATGGTGCTGTCCATACTCACAGACACGACTAGACATTTGTCTCCTAGGTGATGATTCTAGATCCTCTCAGGTTGATGTCAATATCAACCATCACATGGGATTATCTGTTATCTGTTCTCCTAGCCATGAGGCAAGTCCTCACTATGGGCTCTCTGTGGTTAGTTATTCAGCCAAGGGCTGCCACCTTCACCAGCACTGAGCAGAAGCCATGGCCAGAGAGGCTGGAGGCCCACTAGATGAGGTGTCTGGAGAGATGGACTCAGTGGCCTGAGGATTCCTGAACCGTGCAATCTCCGGCATACCTCAGTGTCTGTCCCTCATCCCAGCATCCTTGATGATCCAAGTGGCGTGCATGCTGGACTTCTGTAATAGAACAAGGGATTGCTCCAGGCAGCTTCTGGTTTGTGACCCCACAAGGACTCAGAGCCCTCAGCCCTGGTTTATAAGGCATGTTGTTGCAGTGAACCAGAGACTGGTGACTGAGAATAGCAGAACATGATCTTCTCACAGTTCCAGGGTCCAGACATCTGAAGTGAAGGCTTTGGGGGCCCTTCCCCCTGCCTCTCCAGCTCCACATGAGGCCAGTGATCTTCAATACCCTGAGCTTGTGTCTGCACCCCCCAACTCTGCCTTTGAAGTCAGGTGGACTCTACTTCCCCTCTCCTCTTGTAAGGATATCAGGATAGCTGGATCAAGGACCACCCAGTCCGTAAGACCTCATCTGACATTGATCATATCCGCAAATACCCAATTTCCAAATGAGGATCCACTCACAAACACACTAACACTGCCTTGTGGCTTTTGTTTATCTGTGAGAAAAACTCTCACCCTGCAGTAGCCCAGGCTGGCTTGAGCTCACTAAGTAGCTCAGGCTGGCCTTAAACAGGAGGCTGCCGCCTCAGCATCCCACTTGCCCCTGAGTGAAGGATTATAGGCCCGAGACACCCTGCCTGCATGTCTGGCCTTTGATGTGGCTTTGTGTGTGTGTGTTTTCATGTTTATAGATGCATGCCACAATGCCCAGCTCTAACAGGGATTGAACTCAGGCTCCTGTGCACTAGAATGACCTTTCTCCTTGGATTTTGGAGGGACAGATTTTGATGCACAGCATCTTCTCATTACGTAGCCCCCCTGGGAAGTTAGTAGGGACCTTTACTCCAAACCATCTTGCCATTGAAACCTGAGACCTATCTCAGAAATAACTCAGGGGTATGAGAATCAATTTACTTTCTGTTGCTGTAATAAATGCCATGGCCAAAAAACAGCTTAGAGAAGGGAAGGATCAGTCTGTCTGTCTGTCTGTCTATCTATCTATCTATCTATCTATCTATCTATCTATCTATCTATCTCCAAGTCATAGTCCATCATTGAGAAATTCAGGGCAGAAACCATAGAGAACGCTGCCTGCTTGCTTGCTCCCCCAGCCATCTTTCTTATACAACACAGAGCCACCTATTCAGGGGTGGCCCCACCTACAGTGGGTGGGACCCTCCCACTTTAATCAACAATTCAGACAGTTCTCTGCAGATGGTTCAGCAGGCCACTGAGCCTGACACTCCCCAGAATCCACAGAGAAGAAGGAGAAAACTGATTCCTGTGAGTTGTTCTCTGAACTCTACCCATAGGCTGGGGAATGTGTGTATGCATATGCACAGGAATGTACACACACACACACACACACACACACACACACACCAAACAACAATAAAAAGCCTGCATTCCCAGAGCTGCTGTGATAGTTCATTTTCAACATTAATTTGACTCTGGGGGTCATCTCGGGGGCATCTGTGAGAATGTTTTCAGAGAGGTATAACTGATGAAGACCTACCATGAGTGTGGGTGGCACCATCCATAGGCTAGAAGTCCCCCTGAATAAACATAGAGGGTCAAGGAGAAAGTCTGGTGAACATCAGCATCATTGTTCTCTGATTCAGGATCCAGGAGAGAGGAGTCCCAGCCTCACAGGCTCATTGCCATGACGGACTGTACCCCAAGTCATCAGCCCAAATAAATCATTCTTCCCTTAAGTTGTTTCTGTTGCCATAGCAATGAGCAAAGCAACTAACACAGTTGCCCTACAGCTCAGAAAGTCACCACACAGAGATGAGGACCTCACCTGAATTCATGAATTCATCCTTGATATTTGCTAAAGACCTACTGTGTGCCAGGGATGGCAAATATCACAGGATTGCCTCATGGAGGGAGATGTTTGTGGATAGATTGTTTAAAAAACCCTAGTAAGCTATGATGACTGCTATTCTAAAATTTCACAGGAATGATTGACATATAATACAGGAGACCAGTCAATTTCAGGACTTGGGAAATAAGAGCAGACCTAAAGGGTTATTCAGGAGCCAGGCTAAAAGGAAAGATTGTGTTTAGTGTTCTAGCAGGTGTGGGACATGTGTGGGTTGGGGTCCATATATGTTGAAGCCCTGAGACCGTGGCCACTCAATGAAGTTGTGGGATAAGAGAGTTGAAACTTGAGGAGCCGGTGACAGTTGGGTGATCCCTGAGGATATGTCCAGGGAAGACTGAGCAGGGCTCCTCATGGTGTCTGACCAGCCTTGGGCAGCACCATTGTCTAAGGTAGGTGATGTGTTTCCGTGTCCTTGACCCTGGTTGTTCCAATCACTGCATCCTCTGTGGCCTTGTCAGCAGCATGAGAGACCGTCAAAGGGACCCTGAGGCAGGAGCAAGTGGCACTAACCAGCTGATCCAATGCGGAAGAGAATGTTCTGGGTCCTGTATGATCTGCCCTCTCTCCCCTGTTGCCACAGTTTCACTTCTTTCCTATCCAGGGTTGGCAGAGAGACTATGGAGGGCTAGCCTTACAAGTGAGCAGGCACTGATTGGCGGGACTGAAGACTTGTTCTGGGTCTCAGTTGTCCCTGGACCCCATGGCGTCTGGCTACTGTTACATAGTAAAGACAATGAGGGCCTGAGCTAGACATGGCACTTGAGCTGGTAGGAAACTCCATAGCTTCCAAGGTTCAGTGGGAGCAGACACATGGGGGTCTGTGTGCAGCCATGAGAGGGAAGAGGAGGTGGGTGAATGAGTTGGAGGCAAGAACAGTGTCTTAGTTTGGGTTTTATGGATGTGAAGAGACACCGTGACCAAAACAACGCTTATAAAGGAAAACATTTAATTGGGGCTGGCTTACAGGTTCAGAGGTCCAGTCCATTATCATTATAACAGGAAGCAGGGCAGGGCAGGCAGACATGGTGCTGGAGGAGCGAAGAGTTCTACATCTTGATCCAAAGGCAACCAGGAGACTCTTCAGCAGGCAGCTAGAAAAACTCTCTTCCTCACTGGGTAGAGCTTGAGCACTAGGAGCCCTCAGAACCCACCTACATAGAGACACACTTCCTCCAACAAGGCCACACCTCCTAATAGTGCCACTTCCCACAGACCAAGCCTGTTCACACCACCACAAATAGGAATGTGCCTATCTGCATCTGGCCCCATGGACTCACATTTGAGCTATGGAGAGATGTGTTGGCACAGAGCTGGTGTGTGCTGGTGACTCTGAAGCCAGATGGTCAGACTCTCAGCCCTGGCTCTGTGCCGCCACTGAGGGAGAGCAGTCATAACTTTTGTATACTTCTTTCCTTCATGTCTAAAGTGGGGACAGTAATGGACCCATGGAAAGCTGTGAGGAGCCCAGGGGAGGTCTGAAGGAGGCTGCTGGGGTCTGATGTGAAGTGTCCCCATATGCTCCTGTATTTGATCACTTGGTCCCCAGATGAAGGTGCTGTTTTGGAAGGTTGTGGAACCTCTAAGAGACAAAGTCTTGCTGGAGGAAATGAATGTTTTACAACCCCACCCAATTTCCTGGGCCCTCCACTTCCTAAGGGTAGGTATATGGTGTAGCCACCTCTGCCCCGAGGAAGCCGGTGATGGACCTATGTGTGAAGGTAACTTTAAACTGTGACAAAAATATCTTAAACCTCATATTATTCTAGCTTTTTTTAAAGACTTATTTATTTTTTAGCTGGGTGTAATGACAAACACCTTTAATCCCAGTACTTGAGAGACAGAAGCAGGTGGATCTCTGGGAGCCTGAGGGATAGCCTTGTCTACAGAGTGAGTTCCAGGACAGCCAGTTTCCAACCCTGACTTGGAAAAGACACAGATGGGGTAAGTGGGGTGGCATATTTATTTACTTTTGAAAGACTTTGTTTTTTTTAAATTTTAATTATATGTATGTGTTTATCATAGGTAATGTCATAGGGTAGGACCCAAAGGTCTCTCAGCTAGGCCAAAGTCTGAATTAAGAGTCTATAGTAAGCCCTATCTGGAAAGAACACTTCTCACAAAGCAGCCTTACCTTGAATGCATTTTACAGGGAGTCAAAGAACACAGAAAAAACCATGTCCTGGTTGGCAGTGTCAGCAGGACGTAAGGCAAGCAAGCAGTTTAACAGAAGCCAAAACCGCACAGTTACCTGGGCACTGTGACCCGACATGTCCAGAACAGGGCTGGGGACTTTCCCACGGGACTTTTCACAGCAGGAGTAGACATGGGGGTCAGTTTCCAGTTAAACCAAAGACGGCTCCAGCAGAGACAAGATGGAGGAAACTCTCTTAACACAATTAAACACTATGAACAAAAGCAGCTTGGGGAGGAAAGGGATTATTTTAGCCTATGACTCTTAAGTCATACTACATCGCTGAGAAAAGTTAGGGTGGGAACTCGAGCAGGAACCTGAAGGCAGAAGCAGATGCAGAGGTTACAGAGTTCTGTTTATTGACTTACTCCTCATGGCTTGCTCAGCCTGCTTTCTTATAGAACCCAGGACCTCCAGCCCACATATAGTACTGTCCACAGTGAGCTGGTTCCTTCCACATCAATCAGCAATCAAAACAATGACCTAAAACAATCACCTACAGGCTTGCCCACAGCATTCTCCCCTATCCCTGCTGTGTGTGTGTGTGTGTGTGTGTGTGTGTGTGTGTGTGTGTATGGGTGCTGGGAACTGAAGAGCAATAAGGGCTCTTAACTGCTGAGCCATATCTCCCAGGCTCTTATTTATTTCATGAGTCACAGTATGTATTCCATGTGCTTGTGGGTGCCCACAAAGACCAGAAGTGGGCACCTGGGATCCTCTGGATCCCACTGGCAATTGCATGCTTTGAGTCTACGGATAGATAACACCCAAAAACCTTGCTGGATTGAAAACCAAAGAGAATGCTCAAAGTTGATTTTCAAAGGGAAATTTAGCTCATTGTTGGAGACAAACTGGCTGTAAGGACTCCAAATGGTGGCCAGACACTTATTAGCTGTGTGATCACAGGGTCAGCCCCAATGTCTCTGTAACTTGTTTTCCTCTTCTTTGTTACTGGGATAATAATGGCTTCCCTTTTAGGGAGTCTGGGGACTAGCTGGTTAAAATTCACAAAGCTCAGAACAATGCAAGGCCTTGGAGCAGGCTGGATATGGCTCTATTGTCTTATTGTTAGTATTGTTTAGAGGGAAGCAGTATTGCGTGCTGCAGATGGCAGCAGCTGTAAAAATACATATATTGTAAACACTCTGGGGTTAATCCAGCCAATGCGTGTGGCCTGCAGAGGACTCTAAGCCAGGGACTTGTGGTCTTTGTTTCTGAGGGTGATGTCACAGGGATATTCACGGGACAGCAGCAGACTCTTGCCTCGACCTGAGCAGCTCTGAAGGGAGTGAAGAGAAATGACTTCTCTGATGTATTCTCTGGGAGCCACGGGGCTAGTGTGTCTCAAAGCCGGATCTTTGGGAGAACCAGAGCGATGTCAGGGGTAGGGGTGGTCAAGAAGGACAGATGTTTCCCACCCCCACTGGGCCAAGGACTGAGTTTGTACCCCTTGCTAGCCATGCAACTTGGGCTGTTGTCTCCACCATTCTGAATCTCAAATGTTCATCTCAAGGTGAGGTAAACCAGATGTCCTTCACGGGCTGCTTTGGAGAGAATGAGGTGATAAGGTTGAGACATATACCCAAGTGCAGAGTCACTCTTAGGGAGTCAGGGTAGCTTCGAGGCTGTTTGGAGCCAGAATGAGGGAGAACAAAAGGGAACGGAGGGTGCCTAAAGGCGGTGCTTTGGGGTGTAGTTTGCAGGCGTTCTTTGGCAAGCACGCTCTCTACGGGCAGCTGGAATTCACATATGATCTTGCTGTTTGCAAAGGCTGGGGAAGCTGTTGGAGGGGTCCTGGGAGCCTGCAATGATGGTCAGGAGAGCCTCGGTGGCCCAATTGCACTGCCGTCATCGAGGGGCCAGAGAGGCCCCAGTGGAAGCCAACTAATAAGCAGGCGAGGTGGCAGAGGTGGACCGTGAGCCCACGCTGGCTGAGCAGAGCAACCAGACGTGACGGGAGGAACGAGGGGCCTGCCCGGGCCTCTCCACATGCCCGTGTGGCCAATTTGCCGGTGACCCTGTGCCAAGCTCTTAACCTCAAGGTCTCGGGGTTGCTGTCTGTAAAGTGATGAGGGCCAGACTGCCATCGCTGCACTGCAGAAAGTTCCAGAAGAGGAGGCTCAGGGCGCAACGTGGGAACGAAGGCTCAGGTGTAAAGTCTAGCATCTTTCTTGCCATCAGGGGTCCTGGGTCTTCCTGTAGTCCGTTGAGTATGGAAGGGCTGGGCCCCAGGAGTCTTGTGTTGGGGCTGGATTCTGCTAGAGGCAGAGAGCTTGGTGATGCAGAAATGGAAGCAGGAGGTGGAGGTGAGAATTCCAATCTGTGTGGTTCCTCTGAGTAGATCTCCTGTGTCCTACAGGGTACAGGGGATGGGCAGACATGGAGTCTCGACAATCTGATGTCCATCACAACTGGTGTGATCCTGTCCTCTTTGCCCTGGCTAAATGTTTCTTTTCCTGGAGCCTCAGTCTCCCTATCTGTAAGGCAAGGGTGACGGCAGCATTTGGGATAATGATATCACGGGGTACATTGTTGGACACTTACCCGGCTTCCTGAAGAGCTTCATCCGTGATAAATCCTAGTAATATCGGTTGTTGTGTGTTGCCCTTGGTCCTTTTGTGTAGTGACAGGGCCGGGAGAGTAGAGATTTCACAAAGGGGTAGGGCAGGCCTTGGCCAGGGCGCCAGGAGCCCAAGGGTTAAATCTCCATGGAAACAGGCATGCATTATTTACGTAGCCTAATGAATAAAACATTTATGTGGTAGGCTAATAAATTCCCTCACACAAAGCAAAGTAAGCTATGATTTAAATATTGGCCTCTGCTGGCTGGCTGAGTTATGGGGGCTGCTCATGGGTCCTCTCTTGCTTTTATGCTTCCTTCTACTGGAGGGGGAAGAGGAGTGCACGGGGGAGGGGAGCAGGATCTTTCTAGTAAGTGGCTTTTGGGGGTCCTTCTAAACTGCTACCCAGTGCTGGGGCTCTGTCCCTCCCAGCCTAAGGCTGTATACCCCAAAGGGCTTCCCCAGAGTCAGGGCTGGGAAGCACGGACTGGGTCACAGGTGGAGCTGGTCCCTGCCTAGGGG
The DNA here is from genome assembly GCA_964023405.1 of Apodemus agrarius. Taxonomy (NCBI): domain Eukaryota; kingdom Metazoa; phylum Chordata; class Mammalia; order Rodentia; family Muridae; genus Apodemus; species Apodemus agrarius. The sequence goes on from OZ030008.1 coordinate 152,394,561, forward strand.
ACTGGCTTTTATATAGGACAGAGCTGGCCAGAAGACGGGTAGCCTGCTAGGGGCTTCTGAAGCAATGGATCACATTTGTGGGACTCAAGGGCCTTGAAGTTGGGTGTTGGGTAGTGAAGGGGCTGATGCGCCTGACACAGCAAGAGAGATGAGGGGAGACAGAGAAGGGCAGGAACAAATAGGGGTGCTGAACTCCACAGGAGAGTAGCAGAACCTCAGGGGGAGAGGAGGGGCTCCCCTCTGGCTTCTGCCTGCCCAGGGCTGTTCCTGGCCTGGGGTCCAGCTCACCACCTCCTCTTTTGGTCTTGTGCTTCTGTATGTCTCTCTCCTTAGGGCTGGTAAGCCCCGTTTTCTCTCTCTCCCTCCCTCCTTTCCTCTGTCCTTCCTCTATTTGCCCAGGCTGCCCCCCTCTGTTTCTGCATCTCTGCCTGTCTCTCTTGAAGTCCATCATCCATGGGGCAGGACCACATTCACAGCATGTAGATTCCCTGCTGGGCTTCTGAGGAAGAAGGGAGGAGCTCCTTTGGGCCTGGGGACCTTGACTGTTTGTCTGGGGCATATTGAAGATTACAGGAACCTTGGGAAAAGATACATACCCTGCTATCCCTGGGTCCCTTTGGCCTTCTCAGAATTGCCTTTGGAGGAATTGTAGCCACCAAGAAGAGTGTGGCCTGGGATCTGGGGGATCTTCAAAGGGGATCACAGCCCTCAATAGGTGCTTCACGGGGATGAATGCCTACAATGTGGGGAAACAGGAAGGCAATGGTCCTGGTCGGAAGACTCCGCGTAGACCCCACTTCTGCTCTTACAGTCCTAGATGCGGAAGTTCTGAGTTGTGAAGATGGCAGAATTTGTCCCACTGGGACCACAATCTGCTTCTATGTGGCTTTTCTGTGTGGCATCCTTAAGGGCTGCACTGTGCTCTCACACCTGGCCCCTGTCCTAGGACAGCAGACAGTAAGTTGCACGCGGCAGGTGACAGTGTCTCTTCTTCTGTGTCTTTCAAAGGTGCCAGCTTGAGCTTGCCCAGCACTGGTGGTCCTGGTGGCGCCGGCTTCTCCAATGACAGCATTCTTTCAGAATTGTTGGGCCTGTGTTCTGATCTCGTACCTGCCACTGCCTGAGTTACAGCTGCAACAGACCAGCTCTAGGGGTCTGGAGGCCCAGACTCAGGGGAGGAGGAAAAAACAGGACAGGATACCAACTACAGACCAAAGACAAGCTTTCACCAGTGTCCTGCTCAGAGAACCGGTGAATCTGCTGGCCCAGTTTGTAGGAGCCTGCAGGGCAGAGACAGCATCCCCACTTAGCCCAGGCCCACCCTAGCATGAGTGACAGCCTGGGAAAGCTGCTCCCAGCTCTGTCATAGAACCTGCCCCAGACAAGCCTAGGATGTCTTCTTTCCAGGAAGCAAAGACATGTTGAAACTTCAAAGGGCAAGTGGAACTCACACGGAGACAAACTCACTGTCACAGTGGCAGTGGGTGACACCCTGCCGAACTCACGATTCATAGTGACATGAAACAAGCCAGCCCAAACCAGAATGAACCAAGCAGCACCCATAGGGCAGTTTGGAAGATGTTGGTGGGGTGTGGAGTTATTTTTAAAAAGGAAAGCCAAGAAAGGAGGAAGAAAATGCCCACTGTGGCGCGAACACACAGCAAAATAAACGTTCTTAGCAGTGAGCTGTGATCACTGCAAACACACAGGAAGAAATATATGCTCTCTCTCTCTCTCTTTCTCTCTCTCTCTCTCTCTCTCTCTCTCCATCCCCCCCGTGTGTGTGTGTGTGTGTGTGTGTGTGTGTGTGTGTGTGTTTGCGCGCAAGCTTTCCTTTCTTCTGGGTACCAACCCAAGGCCGTGAACAGTCCATGCAAGCACTCTACCACTGAGCTACAGTCCCAGCCTTACTGGTTGTTAGGATTTCTTTGTTTTCCATTGTTTTGTTTCAAAACAGGATCTTTGCTGTGTAGCCCAGGCAAACTTTGAGCTTGCTCTGTAGCCCAGGCTGGCCTCAAGCTCACAATCCTATCTCTGCCTCCTAAGTGCTGAGACCACAGTATATCTGTTTATTTATTCATCCATGTGTTTTTGTGTGATGTACGGATGCATGTGCATGTGTGTACATATGTCTGTAGAGGCCGGATATCAGCACAGAGCATCTCCTGCTCCATCCTTCTCCCCTACTTTTCCCTGAGCCTGGAACTCACGGGTTCCTCAGAGCTGGCTGGCCAGTAATCTCCAGGGTCTTCCCGTTTCTCTGCCCCTCCCTGACAGCTCTAGAATTATAGACATTTCCCACCATGCCTGGGATCCAAAGTCAGACCCCCGAACTCGCACAGCAGACAGTTACTAATGGAGCCATCTTTCTTGCCCGTGATATACCTTGTGATGGAAGTATGCCATGACACTTGTGGACTAGTGTGGACAGGAAAATTATCAAAATGGTCAAGCCTCTATATCAATTGCCATCTTAAAGGAAATACAGAGTAGAAGGGCATGGTATGAAAAATGGCATAGATAAAATTAGAAAAATCCATTTATTCTTGATGGGTATACATACATACATACATACATATACAAACACACCTATGTATATATACATATACACACATATACATATATATATATATATACATACACACACATATTTACATGTATATATACACATATGTATGTAGGTATATATCTGATTATCAGGCTGAATTAATAAATCCTCTTGTCTCAGGCTCCTAAGTGCTCACATCACACCCAGCTCTATAACTTTCTGTATGTGTGGTAATGCATTTGATAATTAAATAATTAAAAATAAAAATCTAGAAGAAACCAGATGGGATGGCATCTGTAAATCAGGTGTGATGGCACCTGTAATCCCAGCATTGGAGAGGCAGAGGCTGGTGGATCTCTGTGAGTTCTAGGCCAGCCTGGTTTATCTGCTAAGTTTCAGACCAGCATTATACAGTAAGACCCTGTTTCAGAAACAAAACCTGTGAGAGGCACGGCTGAAGTAGTGAATGGGCTGCTGGGATGCTGGGTATTTGATTCAGAGTTATGTAGGAACAGGTCAGGGACTTACCTGTAGAGTAAGGCTGAAGATGCTCAGAGCTGGCGACAGGATTCATGGCCAACCCTGGGGAGTTCTCTCCTTTTTTGTTATTTGGGGTAGTAAACCTTTTCTCTTCCTCCCTCCCTCCCTCCCTCCCTCCTTTCTTCCTTCCGTCCCTCCTTTTTTCCTTTTTTCTTGTTGCTTTGTGTTATGGTGTAAGTGTGTGTGTGTGTGTGTGTGTGTGTGTGTGTGTGTGTGTGTGTGTGTGACGGAGGTCAGAAGTCAGTGTCAGGCATCTTCCTCGATCCCTTTCCAGTTTCTTTCTTTCTTTCTTTCTTTCTTTCTTTCTTTCTTTCTTTCTTCCTTCCTTCCTCCCTCCCTCCCTCCCTCCCTCCCTCCCTCCCTCCCTTCCCTTCCCTTCCCTTCCCTTCCCTTCCCTTCCCTTCCCTTCCCTTCCCTTCCCTTCCCTTCCCTTCCCTTCCCTTCCCTTCCCTTCCCTTCCCTTCCCTTCCCTTCCCTTCCCTTCCCTTCCCTTCCCTTCCCTTCCCTTCCCTTCCCTTCCCTTCCCTTCCCTTCCCTTCCCTTCCCTTCCCTTCCCTTCCCTTCCCTTCCCTTCCCTTCCCTTCCCTTCCCTTCCCTTCCCTTCCCTTCCCTTCCCTTCCCTTCCCTTCCCTTCCCTTCCCTTCCCTTCCCTTCCCTTCCCTTCCCTTCCCTTCTTCTTCTTCTTCTTCTTCTTCTTCTTCTTCTTCTTCTTCTTCTTCTTCTTCTTCTCCTCCTCCTCCTCCTCCTCCTCCTCCTCCTCCTCCTCCTCCTCCTCCTCCTCCTTCTTTTTTTTTTTTGGGGGGGGTGGTTCGAGATAGGGTTTCTCTGTGTAGCCCTGGCTGTCCTGGAACTCGCTCTGTAGACCATGCTGGCCTCAAACTCAGAAATCCACCTGCCTCTGCCTCCCAAGTGCTGGGATTACAGGCGTGTGCCACCGCTGCCCGGCTCTCCAGTTTCTTTTTGAGACAAGGTCTCTTACTGAAGCCAGCTCATGGCTTTGGCTAGTCTGGCCAGCAAGCTCCCAGAATCCTCCTGTCTCTGCTTCTCCAGGCCTGAGACGGCAAGTATACCAACAAGCCTGGCTTCTTAGCAGACTCTGGGGATCTGAGCCCAGGCCCTCATGCTTGAGTGGTGATCCCTTCACAGACTGAGCCTTCTCTCCGGCTTGGCGGTAACAGCTATCATCAGAAACATTAAATTTGAAATTTTGTGTAATTAACTTGACTTTTTAAATTTTAAAAATACAAAGACTGAAATTTAAGTGGTGTCAATAGCCCTGGTCCCTCATCCCACACCTCCTGTGGGAACCCTGGGCTCCTCCCTTCTGCCTTCTGAGGGAAAGGTGGCGCTGATTTCTATTACTGCTCCAGGGACACATGGTCCTCCCCGCTGGAACCCTTTCTCTTAACTCTCTAAGTCTCTGTGCAGTTTAAGTTAGCGAGGTGTTCTTCACTGGATGCTATTTATCATATACTGAGTATTTACTGTATGTGAGATCCGTGGCTATTCATACGGTACTTCCTACCACTCCATGTTCAGACTGAGAAGCATCAGAGAGGGTAAGCCAGAGAAAAAATATAAAGACCAACAGTCATACTCACGAATAACCACATCCTGCTTCATGGAACACAGTCTGGGTTCCTGTGTGTGTGTGTGTGTGTGTGTGTGTGTGTGTGTGTGTGTCTGTGTCTGTGTCTGTGTCTGTGTCTATGAACTAGGTGGTAACATTTTCAAAAACATGAGACTTTTAAAGTTAACTGTATTTTATACTGTGATGTTTACCTGAGATCTCGGGGCTAAACAAAAAAGGAAAGGTTATGGTTTAACAGTGATGTGTCAAGTGGACAGGGGATCAGCTGTTAGTTTTTGTCAACTCGATACAAGCTAGAGTCACTTGGGAAGAGGGAACCTCAGCTAAGAAACTACCTCCATCAGATTGGCCTGTAGGTATGTCTGGGGGTGTTTTCTTAACTAAAGATTGATGTGGGTGGCTTCAGCCCACCGTGGGCGGTGCCATCCCTGGGCAGGGGGTCCTGGGTTGTATAAGAAAGCAGGCTGAGCAAGCCATGAAGAGCAAGCCAGTAAGAAATGTTCCTCCACTTCTCTATTTCAATTTCTACCTTCAGGTTTCTGCCCTGACTTCCTCTAAGGACTGATGAACTGTGGTTTGGACATGCCAGCCAGATAAACCCTTTCATCCCCACATTCCTTTTGGTCATGGAGTTTAATCACAGCAACATAACTCAAACAGAGGGGGCCTGAGACAGCCATGTAAGCATCCGTGCTGGCTCAGAGAGGACCCAGGCCATCCTCCTAGAGAAACCCTTTGTGCAGAGACAAGCTAAGTGTCCTGTAAAGAAGCCCCAGCTGTCCCAGCTGCTCCAGCTGACCTCTAGCTGCTCCAGCTGACCTCCAGCTGACCTCCAGCTGCTCCAGCTGACCTCCAGCTGCTCCAGCTGACCTCCAGCTGCTCCAGCTGACCTCCAGCTGCTCCAGTTGACTTCCAGCTGCTCCAACTGACCTCCAGCTGCTCCAGCTGCTCCAGCCGACCTCCAGCCGCTCCAACTGACCACCCAGGCTAACAGTATGTGGAGGAGGAAAAAGCCTTGTGCTGGTTGAAACAGCTTATTTATTGAAACAGCCGATAAGGGAGGGCTTATTTTGACTTATGATTTCGGGGAGTTCAGGACTTCATGACGAAGGTGTGGGGGGGAAGCAAGATGTGTGTGTGTGGGAAGCATCTCCACTCATCGTGGCAGGGGTATATGGTACAGTATTCTCATGTCAGCCCAAGAAGCTGTGAAAGATAGACTGGAACCCAAGGTGGGCATAACTGTCAAAGGCCCCTCTTAGAGGTCTACTTTTGCCAGCTGAGCTCTGCTTCTAACAGTCGCCAAGCCCTTCAAAACAGCACTGCAAGCTGGGAACTGTACATTCAAATGTGAGCCTAGAGGTGATATTTCAGATTCAGGCCCAAACAGGCCATCCCGCTGCCCCGTCCCTAACTGCCAACCTTGTGCATAAAGGACTCAAGAGCTGGCGTCTTAGCCCAGTGCACACGGAGGAGTTGGCACCGCAGCAGCGATGGCTGACAGGCATGCGTGCCCCATTGTTAAGCTCCTTCTTTTTTTAATTTTATTTATTTTTTATTAGATATTTTCTTTATTTAAATTTCAAATGCTATCCCCTTTCCTGGTTTCCCCTTCGAAAATCCCCTATCCTATCCCCCCTCTCCCTGCTCACTAACCCACCCACTCCTGCTTCCTTGTCCTGGCATTCCCCTATACTGGGGCAACTAGCCTCTCCTCTCAGCAATGTCCGACAAGGCCACCCTCTGCTACATATCCATCTGGAGCCATGGGTTTCTCCACGTGTATTCTTTGGTTGGTGGTTTAGTCCCTGGGAGCTCTGGGGGTACTGATTGGTCCATATTGTTGTTCCTCCTATGGATCTGCAAACCCCTTCAGCTCCTTGGGTCCTTTCTCTAGCTCCTCCATTGGGAACCCTGTGCTTGGTCCAGTGGCTGACTGAGAGCGTCCCCCTCTGTATTTGTCAGGATCTGGCAGAGCCTCTCAGGAGACAGCTATATCAGGCTCCTGTCAGCAAGCGCTTGTTGGCTTCCACAATAGTGTCTGGGTTTGGTGACTGTCTATGGGATGGATCCCCAGGTGGGACAGTCTCTGGATGGTCTTTCCTTCAGTCTCTGCTCCACACGTTGTCTCTCTATCTCCTCCCATAGGTATTTTGTTCCCCCTTCTAAGAAGGACTGACATATCCACACTTTGGTCTTCCTTCTTCTTGAACTTCATGTGGTCTGTGAATTATATCTTGAGTATTGTTAGGCACTTACAGTTTCAATTGTACTATCCAGAAGAGGTCAAAGGTTGTCTGATGAGACCCTGGGGTCTTAGCATAGGCAGATGGCTTTTAGAAGACTGTAATTAGGTGGGTTTTGCAGACAGTCAGTCACCCAGCTTCCTGGGTCTACAAGTAACCAGCTGGGTGACCTAGGATCTCATGTGTCTGTGTAGATGTATGGGTGTGTAAGTGTATGGGTGTGTAGGTGTATGGGTGTGTAGGTGTATGGGTATGTAGGTGTATGGGTGTGTAGCTGTATGGGTGTGTAGCTGTATGGGTATGTAGGTGTGTGGGTGTGTAGGTGTGTGTCTGTGTAGGTGTGTGGGTGTGTAGGTGTATAGATGTGTAGGTGTATGGGTGTGTGGGTATGTGGGTGTGTAGGTGTGTGGGTGTGTGGGTGTGTAGGTGTGTGAGTGTGTGGGTGTGTGGGTGTGTAGGTGTACAGGGGTGTTTATGGGGGGGGTTGTTTATGTGCCATAAGTTCAGGTGCCTGAAAAAGCTATCGAATTCCTCAGAGCTGGAGATGCAAATGGTTATGAGCTGGTGGACCAAGGTGCTGGGAACTGAACTGGGGTCCTCTGCAGAAGCAGTGAGCACTGATCCATCTCTCTGCCCCCCACCCTGTTCCATTGCTTTATGTTAGGGGTTGGCCACTAACATAAAGTGGAGAGTGACTGTGTTCCCAAAGCTGTCCCTAGAGTTGAGAGGCAGAGGCATGGTTGCACCGGGCGTGCCTGGTCGCAAGTGTTGGGAAGCCTGCTTGGTACATGGTGCTGCCCACTGTGGGCCACCCCCAAGCTGGCCGACTCCTAAGGTAGATCAGCTGACATCTGTCACACCTGGTTGCCTACTCTCAGCTCCCAGGGCCAGGAACGGTTTCTTTTCCAATCAATCTTCAAATGTAAACCACACACACAATCTTGAAAAAACAAGAGTTGTCTGGCTCTGGATAGCTAGCTCTATGAGGCAGGGGCCACTGCAAGAGTGAAAGCCACCTAGGGTGTTCCTCAGAGCAGCAGAGAATATGGAACTGGAGAGAGGGGGGCCGTCCAAGCCTGCTCTACAGGCAGGCTCTGTGAACACACTTTGTCTGACCCACCCCTTTCCAACCATTAGTCTAATGGTCTCATATTAAAATAAATCAAGGTTTGAACTAATAAAAGAGGGTGGGGCTAAACATTGATGGATTTAGGTATCCTCAGAGGTGAAGTTAATGCCACATAGATAACCAGAAATGATTGGACTATTAGGCAAAATTTTACATGTGTGTATGTGTTTATGTATTTATATGTGTGTATGCATGTGTATGTATGCACATGTATGTGTATATGCATGTGTGTATATATGTATATGTATATATGTGTATGAATGTGTGTTATATGTATGTGTGTTTGTATATGTATATGTGTACATGTGTATATACATGTATGTATGTGTAAATGCATATGTGTATGTATGTATATGTATGTGTGTATACATATGTGTATGTGTGTATTATGTATGTATGTGTGTGCATGTATATGTATGCATGTGTACATGTATGTAGGTGTGTAGGCCAGAAATTGACATCGGGTATTTTCTTTTCTTTTTTCTTTTTTCTTTTTTTTTTTTTTTTTTTTTTTTTTTTTTTGATTTATCAAGACAGGGTTTCTCTGTGTAGCTCTGGCTGTCCTGGAACTCACTTTGTAGACCAGGCTGGCCTTGAACTCAGAAATCTGCCTGCCTCTGCCTTCCAAGTGCTGGGATTAAAGGCTGTGCCATCACCACCCAGCAGGTATTTTCTTTAGTTGTTCTCTTTTTTGTTGTTGTTGTTGTTGTTGTTTGTTTTGAGGCATGGTTTCTCAGATGAACCTGTAGCTCACTGATTTGGTGAGACTGGCTGTCCAGCAAGCCCAGGGCTCATCCCACCTCTGCCTTCCAACCTGGGTTTGCATTCTCAGCACCTACATGAACATCCAGGCACTGTGACACACACCTGTAACTCAAGCCCCGGGGACTTGCACACAGGCCATCGTACATGCTCACAGAGCACTTTGCAGATGGAGGCCTCTCCTGAGGTCCACCTACTGTTGCTTTCTAAAGACTGTGTGTGTCTTCCATTGTGTTTCTCTTTGAGGAACATGATGCAGGTGAGAGAAAAAGAAGCATTTTATGTAAAATACTTAGCACAATGTCCAACACACAGTGCTAGGAAAACCTTCAAAAACGTTCCTTGTGTGGCTGCCATCTTGAGCAAGTGGAAGCTAGAGCCCAGAGACAGGCAGAGCAGTGTCTGGACTCTGCCAGATAGGCATACGCCATTGCTTCTCAACCTGCAGGTCACAACCCCCTTGAGCTCAACCAACCCTTTCACAGAGTCCACATATCAGATAACCTGCATATCATATCTTTACATTATAATTCATAACAGCAGCAAAATTATAGCTATGAAGTAGTAACAAAGATGATTTTATGGTTGAGGGGGGTCACCACAGCCTGAGGAAGGCCTCATGAGTATGTATTAAAGACTCAGCATACGAGGGATGAGAACCACTGCTCTAGAGGAGGTCAGCTGACCTTCAACATTCTGGTTCCCTTTCGGTTGCTGTAATAGATGCTCTGACCAGAAGACACCTGGAGGAGGAAAGGGCTTATGTGACATCCACTCCCACCCAGGTCATAGTCTACGTAAGGCATGTCAAGGCAGAAGCTGGAAGGCAGGCCTGCTCGCTATCCCTCACCGCATCAGTTCTAATCAGGGAAGTCACTCATAGCCAAGGAAACACACCGGAAACTATAGAGGAGAATTGCTAATTGCTAGCTTGTCCCCAGGCTTCTTCTTAGCCAGCTTCTCATACAGCTCAGGGCCATCTGCCTAGGGAACTGTGCCACCCACAGTGGGTTGGATCCATCTACATCAATTAACAATCAGAACAGTCCCTGCAGGCACCCCCACAGGCCAACCTGATCTAGGCAATCCCTCAGTTGAGACTCTCTTCAGAGGACTCTGGGCTGTGTAAAGTGGACAGAAAATACTGTTAGCTCCAGCTATGAGCGGATAACCATGATTTCCTTTTCTTAGGCCACTACTATATACTCATGATGGCCCATGAAATGTGCTCACTTGTAAATGGATATTAGCCACACAAAAAAAAAAAAAAACCAAGATAGAGTGTACCCATGCTATACTCCACAGACTTAAAGAAGCTATACAAGAAGGAAAGCCCAGGAGAGGATGCTTGAGTCTCATTTAGAAGGGGGAATAAAGTAGTCATAGGAGGGAGAGAGAGAGAGAGAGAGAGAGAGAATTGGGTAGTGGAGGGGATGCGGGTGTTCAGGATCAAGTGTCAGGAGAGACAGGAGAATGAATGGAGACTGGTGGCTGGTGGGGATATGGGCAGTGGAGGAGCATCTCTAGGGCATATCAGAGACCTGGGATGGGGGAGGCTCCCAGGAGTCTATGGGGTGACTTTAGCTGAGACTCCTAGCAGTGGGGATATGGAACCTGAAGTGGACACCTCCTGTAGCCAGTCAGGAACTCCAGTGGAGGAATGGGGACACCAAACCATCTACCCACAAAGCTTTTGACTCAAAACTTGTCCTGTCTCCAAGAAATTCAGGGACAAAGATGGAGCAGAGACTGAGGGAATGGCTACCCAAAAACTGGCCCAACCTGAGACCCATCCCAAGGGCTAGCACCAATCCCTGACACTATTAATGATACTCTATTGTACTTGCAGACAGGAGCCTAACACAACTGTCCTCTGAGAGGATCCACCCAGCAGCTGACTGAAACAGATGCAGAGACTCACAGCCAAACACTAGAGGAAGATTGGGGTGTCTTATCCAAGAGTTGGAGGCCCCAGAGAGGATAGGAACTCCACAGGAAGACCATCCTAGGCTCTGGAGGATCTCAGAGACTGCACCACCAACAAAAGAGCATATACAGGCTGGGCCTCGGGCCCCGAACATATGTAGCAGATGTGCATCTCAGGCTTCTTGTGGGTCCCAACAACTAGAGCAGGGGGTGTCCCCAAAGCTGTTCTTGTCTGTGGGTCCCATGCCCCTAATTAGACTGCCTTGTCTGGGCTCAGCGGGGGAGGATATGCCAAGCCTTACAGAGCCTGGGTGTGCCAGGGTTGGGGGAAACCCAGAGGGGGGCTCTGACCTCCCAGAGGAGAAGGGGAGGGAACAGTGGGTAGAGGGACTGTGTGAGGTTGGTACCAGAAGGAGGGGCTGCAGTGAATGGGATGTAAAGTGAATAAATAAATCAATGGGAAAAAACAAAACCAAAAACAACCCTGTCCTTCTCTTCATGGACTGATGGAGAAACCAAGGCTCACACCACTGATATGGCATCCCGCAGTTTATGCAGTTGGTTTATCATAGAGCATGAGGCTTGCTCTAGCGAAGGGTCTCTGCCCATTCCCTCCCTCCCTCCTTTCCTCCCTCCCTCTGTCCCTCCTTTCATCCTTCCTTTTCTTCCTTCCTTCCTGCATGCATGCGTGTATGCGTGTGTGTGTGTGTATGTGTGCGTGTGCGCGTGCGCGTGCGCGTGTGCGTGTGCGTGTGCGTGTGTATGTGTGTGTGTGTGTGTGTGTATAGGCCAGAGATAGGATTTGATACCATTATCACTCTTCACTTTTTTTTTCTTGTACAAACCCGAAATAATTTCTTGGCCAGCCTGGCTGGCTCTGGGGGCATGCTAGATCACAGGCATGCACTCTGGCTTTGATGTGGGTACTGGGGGTCCCTCATGCTTTTGCAGCAAACACTATTACCTGGCCCCCTTTTCTTCCTTTTTTAAATTTTTTACCATTGTGTGTGCTCAGCGGGCATAATATATGTGTGTGCACAAACATATATGTATGCTCTCACCTGTACGGATGTCATAGAGACCAAAGATTAACATCAAGACATCAAGATGCTTTCTTCAGTTGCTCTCCATCTCTCTCTCTCTCTCTCTCTCTCTCTCTCTCTCTCTCTCTCTCTCAATCTCTCTCTCTCAATTCTCTCTCTCTCTCTCTCTCTCTCTCTCTCTCTCTCTCTCTCTCTCTCTCTCTCTGATTTAGAGACTAGCTTTCCCCCTCCGACATGAGTCCTGGGGATTTAGCGCACTCCTCACCCTTGTGCAGCCATTTCTTTCCCAGTGAGCCATCTCCCCTGTTCTCCATTTTGATTTTCTGTTCTTTTGAGATAAGGTCTCATGTAGCCTAGGCTGGCCTTAGATTTATAGCACTGAGGCTAGCCTTGAACTCTTGATTCTCCTGCTTCTACCTCCTGAATGCAAGGGTTACAGGGATGTGGCACCCGGCTCAGCTCCTTCCAACCCGGACTTGCAAAGACACACATTTATTTAAGCAAGTATAAATGGACTCTTGCCCACAAAGATGCTGCTACATCTGTGGTTTCTGGTGTAGTTAACTTCATCAAGCAGAGCACAGTTCCACCGAGCTAATGTCAATCTCCACAGTTCATTGGCTTTTTTAAAAGAGCAAGTCTCTGCTCTCATCTCAATGAGAAAGGCAGCCCTTCAGTCCGCTCTGGGAACCCTGAGTTTCTCACCCCAGAAAGAGCCATAAAACACACTGGGCACGGGAGCACATGCCCATTTGACAAAGACAATTTGATTTGTCCGCGGCCTCTAAAATATTCATCCCCCTTTGATGGACTATCGTTTTATAAATATAGATTATCATTAACTGACACCAGCGGTGCACTGCGGGATGACCCAGCGCCACACCACTGGTTGGAGTGGGGGAAAGATGTCCAATAAAACAGGTCATTATCTCTGTCTGTGAATCCGGATCTGTGTCGTTTGACTCATTTGCAGAGCAAGGGTCAGTGGCTCACACCAACTGCATCTGTGATGCCTTTCACGGCCTGGACACCCCTGCTGCGGAGATGGAAGAATATTTTTAAAGTTCAGACCTAGGCATAGAAACCGGGCACGGGGCATTACAGCAAAGAAAGGCCAGTAGGGCCACGTGGAGGGGGCTTGGGCTGTGAGTTTCTGGAGATGCTGGAGCAGTGATCGCACTAGGCATGGGCTTGGATGGGTCAGACTCACCTCTGAGGCTGTGGCTATGGGATGGAGACAGGAATGTTAAACTCTCTGAATTTTTAACTTACTCATAGATCACGTGCTCATGCCTGTCACCTAGGAGATGGCTCCTTTCCTGTTAAACTCATGGCCTGTCGCTGCAGCCCACGATCACTGTTACTTTCCAGGGCAGAGATGGTGGTGTTTTATGAGTAACTGAACCTCTATAATGCACAGGACCTTCGTAGACAGAGCAGTATCTACTAGTTCCCATTATCAACAGTTGAATGGTCATGGGACCCATTGGGCGGTGCATCAAATGAACCCAGGAGGGCCATTTCTTTTGACCTTCCTGCAAGACAGACGAAAGAGACAGGGATCAGACAACCCAAAGAGACCTAGTCCAGAGCCTTTGCTCTTTGGGGTACTCAGAAGACAGAAGGTATGGGCCCAGGGCCCACAGTGGCTTAGCATGTCATGTTGAGGTGGACAGAATATGTTCCAGTCTTGGTCTGCCACCTCAGCCCTTCCTCCTCAGTGATTCTAGACCTTGGTAGGACCTGAAAGGGATCTGCAGCATTGGGTGGGGGATATGAACTTAGGGGACACCTGTGCCTTGAAGCTCTGTGCTGCCCCAAACGGGATGAGTGTAAAGACGGAGCGGTTGTGCAGCATATGAGGGGGATATACAACTAGGGATGGGGGAATACATAGGTGTAGAGGTTTCTCCAGTAGCAGACAGGCTGAGGGAGGAGTCCGTGGAGGGCGAGGAGGGGAGACCGACAGCAAACCCTCCATTGCCAGCAGTGGTGGGTTCAAAGAGGGTGGAGTCAACTCTTACACCACAGCCTCATCGGTGGCCATCGGAGGGGAGAGGTGACCTAGAACTTCCCCAGGGGCTCAGCAGGGAGTCCCTATTGTTCCTGGAGGCATGCTGGCTAACAGTTATTCTATTACCTCATCTTGACTGAGAGGCAATCTTAGGGGAACTCAGCCCCAAAGTTTACTTAAGTGGGGGCTGGGGGGAGGAACCATCCAGAGACAAGGAGTGTTACACCACTGTCAAGTGTTAGATGTCGCCATCAAGAAAAAAAAATTACATCTCGTCCTGACGAGCGACTAATCAAGGCAAGGCGAACGGTCCCGCAATAAATTACGCGGGCACGAAATAAACCACACAAACAGACCGATGATAATAAATGTAAATTATTTCTCTGAAGAAATTTTCTTGGTATATGAGTAATTCGAACCATCAGGAAGGCGTCTTCCTTAACATTAATTACAGAAGATGACAAGCGGGCTGATGACTGGGAAGGCTCATTATCTGAGAACATATTCACAACTTTGCAATTTGCGCGAGATGTACTCCGGCTAAATTAATCTCCCTTCTTTGCATGAGCCTCTTCTAATTTTCATGTTATTAACAGGTTTGCAGTATCAGTCAGCGCCTGTCACTCTAATCAGGTTTCGGCATGTTCGAGAAAGCGAAGCGTCATTTATAAGGATAAGGCCTCATAATGGTGCTTGCTTTCATGTGGAGAATTCTACAAGGCCGCTTTTAATAAGGCACTTTAATCATCTCCTTTGCTCAACTTTTGGCCCCACTGTTCCTTTATGAAGAGTCATTAAAAGACTTGAAGTTCATCAAGGAGGGAATATTCATGACATTGTTCGGATGAGGTTGGGGCTGGTTCGAAGTAGGAGGCTACGGGGGAGAAGGGGAAGAGAGTGACCCGCAGACAACTAAGGGTGACCCCTGTGCTTTGTCTCCACCGAAGAATGTCAGGTGTGGCCAACCTGGTTTTCTGCTCAACCAAGACACGCCCCCCAACATGGTGGGTTGTACAGATCGCAGGGCAAGTCTCGGTCCATGAGCGTCCGAAGGTCTGGCAGGTCAGTACTCTGGACGGCTCTGAGCACGGGATTAGCATCACCCTGTGGAGGGGGTTCCACTCTGCTCCTGATCTCTGGGTGTGGTCAGTTCCCCCCTCACTTGCTTTGTGCGATTGGTTTGGGGCTCAGAGGAGAAGGGTAAGTTTTCTGCTCTAAATAGAGTGTCTTCTCAGAGGGTTTGAGAGCCCTAATGGATTTGTACGCCAAGTGTGTGTGTGTGTGTGTGTGTGTGTGTGTGTGCATGCACGTGTGAATCTGGGTCCCCACTCTCTTTTTATATGGACCTGGGTCCCCTCTCCTGTGGATCTGAGTCCCGTCTTCCATGAATCTAGTTCTCCCTTTTGCAAATTTGGGTTCCCTTCCTGTAAAACTGAGTCCCTTTATCTGCGGGTCTTGGTCTCCCTTCTATGTACCTGGGCCCCCTCTTTTGAGCCTCAGTGCCCCTCTTTGCTTCAGGTCTTGCAGGGGGGGATGAATTCTACAATCAACTGTGTCCTCCTCAGTCCCCCGACTCCAGAGTGGGAAATGTGCTAGCACATCTCAGCAGAGACGCATGGTGTTAGCTTGCCTCCAGCGATCCTCGGTGGCCTCTGAAAAACATTCTTAGCTCCTTGTTGTCACACAGAATCCTTCTGGCTGGGCCAGCTCATCTATCAGTGTGAGAGTATAGACTGGGAGAGGAAGGCAGGCCCCTCATCCTCCCCAAGCCAGGAATCATCTGTCATCTTGGACAGGTCATCTTCTCTTCTAGGGTCATCCGTGTAACATCTGAAGGTTCTCCATCTTCTATCTTTGTCCTGTGTCACCATTGCTAACTAAAGTTCCGCCTTCTCACATCCACCCAGTGACGGAGCTGGAAGGTGCCTTATAAGGGGATAGCTTTCTATTTCCCATATATGTCTCTACCTGCAGCGTAGTCTGACCATGTGGTGGTCAGACAGACCCAGGCAGGAATGTACTATGTAGCTCAGGCTGTCCTTGGACTTAGTGTTCTGCCTCAGCCTCCTGAGTGATGGCATTACATGGTGAGCGCCATATTGACCAGCATGAATCTTCATCTTCAGTAGTCACCTTTCTCTGAGATATATGGATGCTGAGATATATGGTTGCCCTGTGCCCATCCAGCAGGCCAGACTCCCCTGAGAATGTAGAATTGGACCAAAGGAAGATCAAGCTAGGTTGATGGTCTCTGGCCTATAACAAGAACAAGTGGGGCCCCATCTTTCCCCCAGGGGACCTGGAAAACAGGAAGGCAGTCTACATGGAGGGGAGGGAGGGAGGAAGAGAGAGACTCTTCAGGAGGCTGGAGCAGCCTTGTCTCTGGTTCCCGGTCCTTCTGGTAAACACTGGAGTTTATGAGATATCCCTGGATCACTGTGTGTGTGTGTGTGTGTGTGTGTGTGTGTGTGTGTGTGTGTGTTGGCATACATTTGTGCATGTTCATGTGGAGGCCAACTTTGGAAGCAACTTGAAGTGGGTGCTGGGAACAAAAATCAGTTTCTTAACTGCTGAGCTATTTCTCTGGCCCTCATCCTAGTTTTTGAGAAATTATTTCTCATAGGCTCGGAGCTCAGTGGTTAGGCTAGGCTAGCTGGCCAGTGAGCGCCAGGGATTTGTCTGTCTCTGCACCTCAGTACTGGGGTTGCACATGTGTGTCACACACTATATATTTGTGTATGTGTGGAGATCTGCAGGGCCTGGTTCTCTCCTTCCACCAAGTGGCTGGAGTGCATTGAACTAAAGTCACTGGGCTTGGTGGAAAGCACTTTACCTTTGAGCCATGTACCCAGTGCATGCTTAGCTTTTAACGTGGGTTGTAAGCATCTCACTCAGGGTCTCAATGCTTGTCATAGCACTTTACCAACTGAGCTACTGTTTCCCAACCACTTTGAAACTTCAACTCATTTATTTATTTAAAATCAGCATATAATGTGTTAGATACTGTCGTAGTTACTGATCTACTGCTGTGAAAAGACACCACGCCCAAGGCAACTCTTATAAAGGGAAGTATTTGTATGGAGGTTTGCCTACAGTTTCCGAGAGTTAGATTCTGAGATGATCATGGGATCATCATGGCAGGAAACAGACTGGCATGGTGCTGGAGCAGTAGCAGAGAGCTTTGCATCCTGATCGGTAGGCAGCAGGCAGAGAGAGGCTCACACACCGGGCCTGGCATCCTCCAACAAGCACACACCTCCTCACCCTTCCTAAACAGTTCCACTGCCTGGGGACCAAGCGTTCAACCCTCTGGATCCAAGCAGGCCATTCTCACCCAAACCCCCACAGATAACACTGTGACAACATTGTAACCAAGTGTCTTTTTGTGGTTCTCTGTCCCCCACCTCTTCCTCTCTCCTTCCTTCTTTGTAGCTCTCTTCCAAGAGTCTTTCTCTTCCGTGCCCCATGTGTCCTTTTGCACAATACCCATCCTCCCTCATTACCTAATATTACACTCTCTTGGTCTCCTTTCTAAATGTTACACTTCACCCATACATACATGTATATATACATATACATACATGTATATTCTATATATACATCTATACATGTATATTCATTATACACTAGGATCCATATGTAAGAGAAAAGAACATGTCGTTTTTTGTTTTTTTAAGTTTGGGTAACCTTTGTTTAATACTAAAAACTTAAACACTTAAAAAACTGTCTGGCGGCTGGACAGAAGGATCAGTGGCTAGGAGCTCTTGCTGGTCTTACAGAGGACCCAAGTTCAGTCCCCAGCATGCACATCAAGTGACTCACGGCCACCTGTAACTCCAGCTCCTGGTGAGCCAGTGCTCTCTTCTGACCTTTGCAAGCACCCATATGCCTCTCTCTCTCTCTCTCTCTCTCTCTCTCTCTCTCTCTCTCTCTCTCTCTCTCACACACACACACACACACACACACACACACACACACACCTAAATAAAATTAATCTTTAAAGAGCAAAAATTTTTCCCTGACTCCAGCTCCATTTCTTCCTTAAATGAAAGAGGCTTCTCCTCCCCAACCATGACCTGCACTAGGCAGGACAGAGCTGGTAACCTGGCTGGGGAGGCTGATGGCTGCCCAGGGCCTAGGGAAGCCACTGGATCTGGGATGCTGAGCCTGGGGAGGGGGATTGTCTTGGAGATAGGCTGGCTTAGAGACAAGGCACAGGAGGAGAGCCCCGGAGCAGCCGGGATTTGAGTTTAGTTAAGAACAGAGGACTGATATTTAGTGGACAGCGTTAGTCCAGGTCCCTTGACACCTGTGTTTCTTTCTTAGCTATCTTGTCCCTAAGTCTGTTCAGAAATGACAGCTCTATCGTAAGGCCAATGACCATGGAGGGATCTGTAGAGTCACAGCATGATAGGAGGGACACTCTGAGGGTAGAGTTTATGGATCTAAAGAAAGAACTCTGAGAGAACAAAGCTAGGCAACATGGTCCTCATGTGCCCATGTGCATGTGTGTGTGCGCATGTGCGCGTGTGCGTGCGTGTGTGTGTGTGTGTGTGTGTGTGTGTGTGTGTGCATGTGCCTGTGTGCGTCTTTGAGGACCCTGGCCATTAACTCCTTTTCCCAGCCCATTGACACTTTCAAATGAGCAGCAGGAACATCTATATTCAACACAGTAGTGCTGGGCTGCCTCTAAATATGGAGGGTGGGGGGAGCTGCGTGCCCATGGTGTGTCTCTTCAGAGGTGGGTGCTTGGTCTTCAGCTAGGGTGGCTGTGACAGAGAAAGACCCCTGAGATCCCAGAGTTGGAGCCCTCTGGTTGAACCACGTGGGCTTATGGAGTGGCGGGCCTGAGACTCTGAGCGACCTCTGTACCGTGCTCCAGGCCTGCATGGGGTATAAGAGGCACCATGTGCTAAAATATGGAGGGAGGCACACGAGACATGCCAAGGAAGACCAAATTGAGCCGAGATAAAGGTAAGGAGCCCTCCAGGCCTGGCTCTCCACATGATAGTGAACAAAAGCTCAGGTGAAGGAAGTCTTCCTCACACAACTTCATTGTAAAGCGTATGCATTTGAGTGGATCTCCAAACTTATGTTCACCCTGCCTGAGGATGGCCCCAGTGACCACAGGCCAGCCTACAGCCTGGCATCCCCATAGGGCCTGTGAGGCTGTGTGTGCCTAGGTCTGCATGCCATTGTGGACTTGTGCACTGTGTGTGCAAGAAAACTTGAGGGGTGACCAGGGCCCCTCACACTTTTCCCAGATTGCTCTGGGGGCCATGCAATCTGCAGGCCAAAGTTCAGAGTTCAAGAAGGAAGATCCCCAAGGGAGGGCTTGGTGAAGCTAACTGGGGCGGGGGTGGGGGGGGAGTCTGGACAGGTGTAGTGAGGATTTTGGGTTCCCCTCCTCAGCCCTGGGACCCTTCCTCTCTCTACCTTTTTGGTGCTCCTTAGCAGGGGACGTGTGGGGATGAGATGTGTGAGGTGCAGTCCTGGGGCTCCGACACTCATGGGAACACAGAGTCTCAGGGTGCATCATTCCGTTGTCCAGATGGAGCCACTGAGGTCAGGCAGAGCAGAGACTGGCCCTGGACTAGGCAGTGAGTTGGTAGTATGCCTGTCCAGCGTATCCCAATTTTCAACCTTACATGCTGAGGTTTCTCCCTCCATGACTTTATACTGTTATTGAGATCTTCCTTTCTTGTTTGTGATTGTATATAGTCAAATAAATGGTCAGTCATCACAAAACAATGGTAGCCAGCCTCTAAAGTGGCTTCCAGCAACGCTGCCCTCAGGAACTATACCTCTCAGTGTTACGGCACTCTCTATGCCTTATGGAACATTCTAGAAATGGTGGCATGGTGTTTTCCAGAGAAGCTCTCCGCTAGATGGCTTCCATCTTGACTGCCCCCTCCCTTGTTTTCTGTCCTGGAATACCAGGTGCCGTGACATAAGGACATTCAGGCAACCTTTGTGAGGTCCCCATGGAGCTGGCCACACAGCAGGGATCCACGAAGCACTGCCAAGCCTCTAGCCACCCCAGAGTCGATTGGAGGCACCTAGGGGGACCGGCATCACTCAGGCAAGCCACCCCCAGACTCTTAACCCTCAGAAACTTGAGACTTTCTAAGTCACAATGTATTTGGAGATTTTTGTTAAACAGCAGTGGATAGATAGCTGGTATACTGGTCTTATTTTTTTAATGTGTGTGTGTGTGTGTGTGTGTGTGTGTGTGTGTGTGTGCCCACACCCGCATTCCCTGTTGGGGCTGGAGAGATGGCTCAGCAGTTAAGAGCACTAGCTGCCCTTCCAGAGGACCCACGTTTCACTTACCAGCACCCACATGGCAGATCACAACTGTCTGCAACTCCTATTCCAGGGGATCCAACCCCCTCACACAAACATACATACACTCAAACCACCAATGAACATAAAATAAAAATAAATAAATGAATATTTTTAAGTGTGTGTGTGTGTGTGTGTGTGTGTGTGTGTGTGTCTGTGTCTGTGTGTGATGTGTATCAGGGGATAGGCACACACATGTCATAGTGAACGTTTGGAGGTCAGACTTGAGGAGCTGGTCCTCTCCTTCATTTTTATATGGCTTCCAAGGATCCAACTAAGGTTATCAAGTTAACAGGTTAGCACAATAAATGTCTTTTTTACTGAGTCATCAACAGTAAAATGTGTTTTTTTATTTGTCTGTTTTTAATTAATAAGATAGACTGGAGGACCGGGTCAGCCTCAGTTTCCCCAGGGCAGTTCGGCTTTGGGGAAAGAAGACTGGGCGACCACTGGGCTTCGTACATGCTGCAGACTGATGCTCAGCGTGGATCTGCTTCAGGGCCAGCGCTTGAGTCCTACCCTGGGCGAGGTCAGGACACAGATGATTAAATCTTTCCATGTGCTGGAAACTCTGGTACGGAGCAGGCCAACTGACTCCTCCTTGCATGGAAAAGCCAGCACTTAGGTGGCCACAGAGTGGGCTGAGGACTGGCTGGTGTCCTCAGAGGCTGCGTGTCGTGGTCTCACCTTGCCCTCTGCCAGGCCACTTAAGTTTCTGATGCTGTCTCAAGGGGGACAGTTGTGATGCTCTCCACCAGAATGTAAGTCTCCCAAAGGGGCCCCTTTGTAGGCACAGGTTACAAACTGTCCCTTGAGGATGATTTAATTTCAGGCGCCTGGGAGACATCCAGCCGTGTCCGGATGATGAGCGCTTTGAACAGAGCTCAGGGGACCCACCGGGGTCAGGCACTCTCATCTGTTGATAGGTGTGAATGAGATTGCCATTGTCGCACATGTGGTGTTGGAAAGGTGTGGCTGTGCCTGAGAACACTTACGCAGAGGGGGTGGACATCCATGTCATTCAGAGGTTGTCCTCCCCACAGAAGAGAACATGGAGAAGAGGCCAGAGGTACCTGGTGGTGGGTGCCATCAGGCGACACAGAAAAGTTTCACCGGGTAAGATGGAGCCTACTTAGTGACTGTGTCTATTCAGAGCTGCCTCAGACATAACCCATGTTCACGGAACACCCAGTAACTGCTATTTCTGCTCTACTGAGAGCCACGGGAGAAGTTTCAGGAAGGCCCCTGACAGGTTTGTACATTTGAACACTTGGTCCTCAGTTGCTGGTGCTGTTTTGGGAGGTTGCAGAACCTTTGGTTGTAGGGGAGCTAGCTGGGGCGGGGGGAGGGGGGATCGGATTTCTGGAGGGGTGAACCACCCCTGCCTCAGGCTCTCTTCCACTTCCTGGTTTGTGGAGCTGCCAACAGGCAGCATCATGTACCTACTGCCACACCGTCCCCTCCATGGTACACTGCGTCCTACAAGTGTGAGCCAAGCCTTCCTTCTTACGTTGCTTCTTGTCAAATGCTTGGTCAAAATGATAGGGAAAGTGATTAACCCAGCCTACTAAACAGAGCCGTAGTGTGGTAGCGTGTCCTGTTGCTAGGGCCGTGGGCGAAGCTGTATGGCCAGTGCCAGGGTGGTGGACAGGGGAGAGGAAATGCTGCCCCTCGGGCTCTGAGCTCTAGAGAGGAAGAAGAAAGACATGGCCAGTGGTCCCCATGGAGAACAAAAGCAGAAAAAGAAAAAGCTCCACCCTTCGCTTCGAGCACCTAGCAGGTCCCACTAGGGCTGGGTCAGGAGGGCACAAACCATGCCACACTGGGCAGTACCACCTTACCCGCCCACTCTTCTTTCTGTCTTTTCCTTGGTCTGCCGTTCCTTTTTCCCTCCTTCCTTCTTGTATTCCTTCCTTCTCTTCCCATCCCAGGTTCTTTGGCAAGGTGGCACAAACTGGAAACCCAGTTTCAAACCCCATGATCCAGGGTGTCCATGATGCGTCTCTGGTGGACCCCGGAGAAGGCGCTGTGAAGGCGGTCGGTCCATTCGGCCCTTGACGTTGGCCTGCCCTTGACATCGCCGTCCCCTGATGTCTGCTGCCTCAATGGAGCCAAGTACCAGCTCTCCTAGTGCCCAGACCTGTCCACTGCTCCAGACCCCAAACCCCCAGCCCTGGCCAGCGCAGGGACTCTGGGCCTCTTGAAGCAGGTAACGGGTTGCCCTGGCAGGGCTGGATGTGTAGCCTGGCACTTCCAGAGCCCTGTCAGCTGCCTCCCGCGTTCTGTGCGGTGAGGTTTCCTGGCGATGTCAGAGCAGTGCGCTATTCAGGCTGACAGAAATCCCACCGATAATTGGGAAGAGTGGAAAATGAAAACATTAAAATTTGCCGTGTCATCCGCTCGCCTTTTCTGATTGCCTGATACCCGCCGTCCACTGACAGGTGCCGTGTTATTAACACTTGATTAAAAATCACTTCAGGTTTGAACCAGCCCGTCGAGAAGGGGGCGCCTTGACAGGACTTGTGGTTCCTGATTGACAATTAGTAATATTCGGTGTGTCACAACACAGATAGTGTGACTTATTGGCGCCGGTGTAACGCAACACATTTCATCTGAGCGCCTCAGATTCGTACATAGGCATCAGAAGGAAAAGATGGAGTCTCAGCCAGCCGCCTTTGATTACCAACAAAGGCGAGATTATACCTCCCTGGCTCACACCGACCCGGAGTTCCATCAATCAGAGCCTCGGAGATCCCAGGCTCCTCTTCGGAAAGGGAACCTCCCAGACCAGGAGCTCATTATGCAACTCTCAACTTCTCCTCTGGCAGCCTGGTCCCTCCTGTCTGCAGATATGAAAGATCTTCACTCTGATGCTGCCTCTGCGCTCTAAATTACCAGCCTGCTCCTCTTAAAACAAAAGCCTTCTCATTTAAAAAAAATAAAACCATCATGTCTTGATTGACGGGTTACATACTTTTCTTTCAGCTATTTTTTCCTAACTTGGTGTCGGTGGGAGTTGGATTCACGGGCCAATCTTTTTTCTCTCTCGGTTCTAATTCAATTCCTTTTAAGAGCTTTTAAGAACAGGGCAACCCAAGGTCTTTCCTTTTTTGGGTCTGACCTGAATTTCATTCTTTATCTTCTTCCTTTTTTTTTTTTTTCTTCCGAATTTCCTTCTTGGCTAAGAATATCCAGGCAAAGCACAGTCGTTCATATTCGAGACAGGTGATGAAGTTAATAAGTTAGCGCAATTGTCTCTGAACGCTTTGGAAGAACAGGCCCTACGTTGGATTGCAGTGTTTTTTGGAGCCATGAAACCACGTACTTCACGGAGGAAAAATGAACAGTAGCATATTCAGATCAGTAGCTTATCACCATATATAAACTGGCTCTTAGGATTTACCAACACTCGTGTGTGTGTGTGTGTGTGTGTGTGTGTGTGTGTGTGTGTAGATTTTTTTGTTTTTTGTTTTTTGTTTTAGATTTATTTATTTATTTATTATGATATGTAAGTACACTGTAGCTATCTTCAGACCCCCCAGAAGAGGGCGTCAGATCTCATTATGGATGGTTGTGAGCCACCATGTGGTTGCTGGAATTTGAACTCAGGACCTTTGGAAGAGCAGTCAGTGCTCTTAACCCCTGAGCCATCTCCAGCCCCAACATGTCTGATTGTGCACCTCATGCATGCAGTGCCCACAGATGCCAGAAGAGGGCATCAGACCCCTTGGAACTGGAGTTGGAGATGAGTTAGCTGTCATGTGAGTACTGAGAACTGAACCTGGCTGGGTCCTTTGCAAGAGCAAGTGCTTGTAACCACTGAGCTATCTCTCCAGCCTTATCTTGCCTTTTGAGATGGTCACCCTCACTGGGATCTGGGCCTCACTGGCTCTGCTAGGCTGTCTGGGCGGTGAGCCCCGGGGATCCACTTGCCTCTTCCTCCTTAGTTCTGGGGTTACAGTTGTGTTGCCATGGGCACCTGTGTGTGTGGTGTGGGCCTTGAACTCGTGTCCTCATGCTTTCGAGGGAAGCATTTTAACAACTGAGCTAAGCTCCCTAAGAGACTCTTGTTCACTTAGCTTTGGGCTCTCTTCAGATCCCCCAAAACTCACCAACGTGAACTCATGGTTCATCGCTGTGTTCTCGGTGTGAGGATGCTCTTGGGCAGGTGGTCAGTACTCAGCAAACATTTGTGGGCTGGCTGGCTGGCTGGCTGGCTGGCTGGCTGGAGAGATGGATGGATGAGGGGGAGGAGTTAGATGCTAAGACACTGGGGACTGGCCCGACCATGTAGGTAGCAAAGGACCACACTTGGCCCTCTGCTACTCTCCTCATCTTGTCTCCTGAGGAGTGCTGTGCTTCTAGATCTGGCTGCCCACTGTCCCCAGTCCACAGGGCAAGTCTCTCCCCAGGGGTCAGGCTTTACGGGAAAAGAGAAACGGGGTACAGCAAGGATGGATGGGGACAGTGGGGGCTCCCATTCTTCCAGGACACCCCCAGCTGGTCCAGCCTTCACTCGTTCTATACCGAACCTTTGAAGTCAGTCAGACAACAAAACCCACTGGATCCTGATGGTGGTATGAAATCCCTTACCAATGCTGGGCCAGGAGCTTGTCACCTCTTTCTCTCCCTGGCCTTCAGCCAGGGTTTCAGCCCTGCCCTTTCTGGTAAAGCTTTTGGGATTATTTCTTGGGCCTGCCTTCTCGGGGAAGGAGGGGACGACTTGCCCAAAGTCTCTGCTGTCAGCCACCAAGTGATGTCCTTCTTAACTGAGCCCTAAGAGTTACCCCACATTTGTCCTGGCGCATCTGAGAACCCACTCCCCAAAGGAGAAGCAGGCAGGGGTCTCTGCTAGTGTCGCCCACTGCCCGGGCCTCCTGAGGTTGACACCTCAGGGTTATTTGGGACCACACTTGTGTTTTCAGGCCTGCCCCGGGGGCAGGAAACAGGAAGTGTTGGGTTCCGGCTTCACAGAACACAGAGGGCACACCTGTGCTTTCTCTTTCGCTGGCAGGTGACTCAGTCACAGGCCTTGGCCTGTTCAGGTTTTCTCATCTGTGCAAAGTAGTGAGAGAAAAGGATCCCATGGTAGATGTTCAAAGGCAGAGCTCTTGCCCACCCCCTCCCCACCCCCACCGTGTTTACCACAGATAGTGAGGGGAAATCAAGGGTTAGTTCCCAGGATTATAGCTTCCAAATGCTTGAGATCACTGTTCTAGTTTCATTTCTTTTACTGTGATAAAATTCCCTGACCGCCCCCCCAAAAAAGTATTTTAGCACACAATTCCAGGTTACATTCCCTCATAGTGGGGAACTCACTCGAGGCAGGAACTCGAAACAGCTAGCCATGTCGACTTTCCAGAGCAGAGAGAGATTACTGCACACATGCTAATGAACTCAGTTCAGGGCTCCTCGCCTAGGAATTGGTGCCACCCACAGTGGACTGCGTCTTCCCACATCAACTGACTTAATTAAGACTTCCCCTAGCCCCCAGACATAACCACAGGCCAGCCAACGTAGACTCTCTTCCCAGGGAACTCTAGCTGTGTCAAGCTGACAAAGGTGACAATCATTCCTAATCAGCTTTTAAACCATAACTTTCTACTCCTTGTCTCCAAAGTCTCAGCTGGGCTCCCAGGAGAACCAAGCTAATTCTTCCATGACCTGAACACCTCCAAACAGGTCCCACCACTATGTTTTTGTTTGGTTGGTTTGGTTGGTTTGGTTTGGGTTGGGTTGGGTTGGTTTTGGTGTTTTGAGACAGGGTTTCTCTGTGTAGTCCTGGCTGTCCTGGAACTCACTATATACACCAGGCTGACCTCGAACTAAGAAATGCACCTGCCTCTGCCTCCCCAGTGCTTGGATTAAAGGCATATGCCACCACCGCCCAGCTCAGGCCCTACCTCCTAAAGGCTCCCACACCTAAGACTGCTGTCTGCACACCAAGCCTCCTACTCCTGAACCTTCACTGCGATTTTCCCTTCTGCTGTAGGGTCACAGTGATTGTTCTCTGCAGGGAGAATTCCAGGTAGAGACTTTGACTCATACGAACATTCTCTTCCAGGATGATCATGGTCACAAAGTTACTCAAGAAATGAGGAGCACTGGTGGTGGGCCTCACTCTGGAGCAAGCGGAACCAGGCTGAGAGGACAGAGCCATCAGGGCTCTTGGGAGAAACCTTAGAATGCCCAGGCTGATGTCGTGAACGCTAGAGGTTTCTGAGGGTCCATGGGAGTCCTTGTGATCAGTGGGAGACAGTGAGGCATCAGGGCACAGAGGATGGACATGGATGTAAATCCCAGAAGTCCAGACACTTGCTGTGCGATCTCAGAAACTCCCTTAACCTCCAGTTAATTATACCCGTACTTCCAAGGTTTAGTGACTAAAGATTTGCCTTGGCAGACACTTCCTGAGTGTTTGATGTTTGTTGGCTGACAATTGAGAGTGACGGTACCTTGGGTCTATGCAGCACCCACTAGAGCTGAAAGGTCACCTCTGCCCTGCGCGTCAGGCTCAGTGTGAGGTGGATGGAGCCAGGTCTAGCTCAGCCAAGGTTAGGCCGTCCCAGCAGATGGACCACCTCAGTCCTCAGTTCTCTGAGACCCGAACCATACCTCCACGGAGCTCATCAGATGCTAATATGACAAGTATTCGTAGTCCATATGATTTGGAACCAGATATAAGAGCAGCAGCTCAGAGGATGTACAACAGAATTCTGTGAGCCGGCTTTGTGTGAGGCTCCCGTCATAACCGAGGGGAAGAAAGGAGGGTGCTCGCTAAAGCAACGGGCATATACTTAGAATAAACTTAATGAGAAATGTGTGTGACCCACATAAATACAACTACAAAATTTTATTGGTGAAATAAAAGGAGAGCAGAATAAATGGAGAAGGTTCTGCATTTCTTCACGGGAGTGTGGAGGTCCTGTAAAGACGGCAGGCCGCCTCCGTGGTTAATTTGCATATTCAACACAGCATCAAACACCCCACAAAGAAAACTGGACACTTCTGAAGTTCATCCGGGAGAAAAACAAACAAACAAACAAACAAACAAACAAAAACGTTGAAAAGCAAAGGATAGACCGGAAAGGGAGGTCCCAGTCTAACACTTTCCAGATCTTTTGAACGTCAAGAACTGGAGAGATGAGAACATCGATGAGAACCAATCAGTGTCTAGGGGGCGGGGTCAAGGCTCAGTGTGTGAAGTGCTTGCTGCGCAAAGCATGAGGACCCGCGTTTAAATCCTCAACACACTAGTAAAAATCCAGGTATGAGGGCGTGTGCCTGTCCCAGCTCTGGGAGAAGACAAGAGATTCAGACCAGTCTAGCCAGTTGATGAACTCCAGGTCCAAGGGGAAAACCCTGTCTCAAAAATAGGAAGAACGACCAATAAAATGGCTTAGTGGATAAAGGTGCTTTGCTGCCGAGCTTGATGATCTGAGCTGGGACCCTGGGACCACCTGGTAAGTGGAGAGAACTGACTCTCTAATGGTGCGCGTACGCGTGCGCACATCATAAATAAAAATAATAAAGATACCTTTTTAGAAGGTGGTGGCGGCTGGAGAGGGTAAGATCACTTACTGCTCTTATAGAGGACCAGAGTCTGATTCCCAGCACCCACACGGCAGCTCACAGCCATCTGTAACTTCAACCTCAGGGGCTAATAGTGTTTTTTGGCCTCTGTGGGCTCTGGCCATGCATCTGGTACAGAGACATACAAGGAGGCAAAACATCCATCCATAAAATAAAATAAATACAGATCTTTTAATCTTTTGAGATTAACTTATCTAAGAAAATATGAATCTGAGGGTTTGGCCTCCACACACGTGTGTGCACCACATGCGTGGCTGGTGTCTGCAGAGATCAGAAGAGGGCACTGGATTCCCTGGAACTGGTGTTGTGGACTGTTGTGAGCCATTGTGTGGGTGCTTGGAGTCAAACCAGGGTCTGCTGCAAGAACAATAAGTGCTTCGAACTGCTGAGCCAACTCTCCAGCCCCAACCAACAAAAACCACTTTTTTTCTCAAAAGGTAGAGAGCCAGAAGACACATGACATGCACGTGAGTAAGAATAGGAGGGTATTAGGAGGGTATACCTGCACACGCCCATGCACACACACATGCACACACATGCACAAAAATAAAAAAGTAAAAGGAACCAAATGCCTAGAAACAGATGAGATTTTATATAAAAATCAACATGTTGAACAGCACCCCCACAAAGCCCCCGTCGGCTGGTGTGCGGCGCAGTGCTATTGGAACAAACTGATTAGCTACACGGGGGAAAATGTAATTTAGATACACCTGATACTTCATCTCAGAATAACCTCATCTGCATGATAAATGAAGTTTAAAAAATGGGGAATAGATACAGGTATTTATTAGCTCTTGAGAATACTAATTTTAAAGGACCAATAAAACGAAGTCTATAGAATTCACAATGTATGTGTTACGATGATGATGACTATGTATTTGCTCTAGGGACAGGAGCCATGCAAGCAGATTAAATGCTCAGGAGGTATCTTTGTGGCTTGTTTTAATGATATTTTTCAGTAAGTAAGAATTAAGAGTCTAGGGCCCATGAGGGGCTCTAGATGCTTCAGTGTCACAAAGCTGTTCATGGCCGTCTCCTCAGCTCTCTTGCACAAGGCGCTGGGGCTGCAGGACCCGTGGATTCTTTAATGTCTGCATTTCTGCTTTACTTTCTTCTCAATTTCCACAGGCCAAGGTCAAGTAACCACATGCATATTTCTATACATATATCTACACATATCTATACATTTATATATGCATGTATAATATATATAAATAAATGTATATGTAAAACCTTTTGCAGTGCTGGGGTCAGAGGTCAAGCTCTCAGCCTCCCTGACAGTTTGACTGGAGTAGGAGTCACCTGGGAGACACATCCCTGGGAGTGTCTGTGAAAGTGTTCCTGGAGAGATTAGCTGAGGTTGGGACAACTCTCCCAGAACATGGGTGGCCTGAGTATAAGGGGGCTCGGACTCAGAGAGCACAGTACTTCCTGTGCAGTTAGGAGAGCCTGAGTTTGGATCCCCAGAACCAATCCAGCCAGATGCAAGAGTGTGTCTGCAATCCCAGCTCCTCCGTGGTGAGGCAGGAGCATTACTAGAGCTCCTGGACCATCTAGCCTGGGGCACACACCATGGATGACAAAGACACCTGGGCTTATGTTCTCACCTCCACACAGGCCATGGCACATGCATATATACACACACACACACATACACACGTGAACATGCATGAACACGCATGTATACACATAGATACACATGCACACACAGACATATACAGGCATACACAGGCACATGGCATAAAAGTAGAAGGGGACTTGTGGAGGAGAAGGGATTTGTGGGAGTAGAGGCAATATGAGAAGGTAGGGAGACTGGAAGCACATTATATATACACGTAAGAAACTGGGAAGGAATGTTTTCTAAAGCACAATATAAAATTAATTAAAAGAAAAATTAAAGGGAGAGAACAAACTGACTTGGGTGGAGGGTCTGTGCCTGGGAATGGAATGAGGCGATGGGTGGGTAGAGTCTTGAAGGACTAGTATGGAAGGTAGGCGATGAGGGCCAGGAAAATCCCAGGCATGTGGCTTTGGGATGGGGCATGCGGGAGAAGCAGACTCAGAAAGAGCCCCGGCCGCAGGCTCCCACCACCCTGTGATCCTGGGGAGCTGGGGCTCTGAGCCAAGGCCTCCGCAGAACTCTGCTGCTTTGAAGCAAGCCAAACACCAAGTCCAACCTCTTAAAGGGAGGCTTCCAGGGATCGAACTCACGCTCTCATGCTTGCGCAGTGAGCACTTTCCTGACCGAGTATGTATCTCCCCAGACCCCTGAGAGTTATTTTCTTAATAGCATTTGCCACTCTCGGAAGCTCTTAAATTAATTCATTTCCTCGCTCAACAGCTTTTGGATTCAGTGTGAGTCTCGTGAGCAAAAGGGGCTTTATTGGAGTGACAGGGCAGCGTGTCCGGCTTGCAGCGGCTGTTCTGGACATAATATGGGATGATGTGGTCGTGAGGCAGTAGAGGCAGGGAGGAGGGACCCTGGAGGAGGCTGAGGAGGGTGGCGAGGGGCTCTTGTGAGGATGACCTTGGTCCCGGGGGTCCTTGCCTGGCCTGTTGATGGCCCCCGCCTTTGGGAGCTATCACCTAGTGCCCCCGGCTTCTCAGCTCTTCCCAGTTTATAAACTCTGCCTCCGAGCCCCAGAGGCTCCAGCTCTCTCTGCTTAATATTCAACTTAAACTTTACACACCCTGTTCAAACATCTCAGCGCCTCCTCATCTGTTCTGGGTCTCACCAAAAATAAAAATATTTTGGTTCGACAAAATAAAAGCAAATATTTGACAGCCCTTGGCATTTTTTCAGCGCGTTAATCCACAGTTTGCTCGGTCAACATTGCCGCTCAGACCAGTGACCGCCTGCCAGGGAGTCTGTGCTTGTGAGCAAAACGCTTCAGTGCGGCGAGCCGGAGGAGACTGAGGAGGTCCTGGCTGACTCAGCCTTAAGCTGGAGGGACTGGCAGTGGGCTCAGGGTGATGGTCACCCTCCCCGGAGACCTGAGCCCCCTCAGTACCCAGCACCTCAGCACCTTGGAGCAAACAGCAGATGCAGATTTGGCATGCGTATGGCTGTCTGAATGCACCTGGCAATCTGATGGGTTCGGGTGAGGCCGGATCAGCTGCTCCTGGCTGTACACAGCACCTCTCTGTGTCTCTGGTGTGACCAAGTCTGTCTCATGCGGTAGTTCTGGCGGAGGACAGCATGTAGCACTTAGCGTAAATGCTACTCAGCGGGCAGAGGGGCCTGTCTGCCCTGGCTGTCCTCTCTGACTCACGCTTCTCACCCTAGACACACGGCCACTCTAGGAGGTGGTAGATTACTGCTTGTTGGAAGGCTTGGTTTAGCCTATCTAGGAGACATGTTGGCTGGCCTGGGAAGAAGAAAGGTGGGGCAAACCTGATACTCTGGCGAGGACTGCAAGAAGAGCATTCTATCTCATAAACTGTGGTCTCAAACCTGAGGAGCCCTCAGCACAGGAAGTGTGTGGTAGCTCAGGGAGAGAGGCTTGCTTGAGCTGAGAGAGGGGCAGATAAGACCAGGCACTGAGCTGAGCCTTTCTGTGTGAAACACTCCCTAGCCCACCCCTCAAGCCCCACCACTGCTTTCCATCTGAATTCATACATCATACAAAAGCCAGGGAGCACAGAGACACGTCCGCCATCCATTCAGGCAAAGGCAGTGTTGATAAGTTAGAAACTGGGTGAATTTCCTGTAACGGGGATACACAGGGAAAGGCCGGAGAGTCTGTACAGTGCACTGTGCAAGAATCGGAGAGCCATCCTCCAACCACAGGAGCTTCTCATGATTTTATAGCTAATGTACCAGTCCCTGTGCAGAAAGGGACACATGCATAGTCTGGTGGTGAGCCCTTTAATAGCTCTGGCCCTGCTGTGCATTCAGGAAGTCAAGTCTAGAGAGTCCTGTACCAGATGCTGGGCTAAGCAGCAGCTGAGCGGGAACTTGAAGCAACTACGTCTGAGTCCAGAGCTTGTATTGACTCCTGTAGGCCAGGGGCCTCAGCACACGTGGGAACCTACAAAACTTAGCCCCAGGCACAGGAGGCAGAGCCTAAAAACAAAGCACACTGCCAGAGAAATTTCTAGAAGCATTCCACGCAGCCAGCCACCTCTGCAGCCTTCTGCAGCTTTTAATGGAGTCTAGCTCAGTGGAGTGACCCAGATTCAGTGGAAGCTGCTGTAGCCAGCCAGGCCAGATAAACGGGTGTGGGGGTAGTGAGGTGTTGGGGGGTCATACCCCAGCTCCTGGATTGCTGCACCCTGGCTCCAGACAGGAAGTGGCTCACAAAGCACTTGTGATAGCCTCATGTATGCTATACTAGTGACTTTGAATTCCCCACAAGAATCAAATCACAGGAGACTGGCTTATTTTAGCTTACAGTTGGAAGGGATACAGTCCATGAGGTTGGGGGAGACATGGTAGGAGGATGACAGATGCATTCATAGTTAAGATGTTCAGACGTCTTTCTCCTTTCTGATCAGTTTAGGGCTGGAGCTCCTGGATATTCCCACCTCAGTCTACAAACTTCCTCACAGACACGTCCAGAGGTTGGTCTCCTAGGTGGTTCCAGATCCCAAGTCCATAGGAAACACTTCTGTGAGTGGCCTGGATCCTTGTGAATCCTTTCAGAATAGGCAGAGTGCCTTGCTTTCACCCAAGGGCTAATCAGGTAATGGGTGTGTGCTATCATCTGATGCTGAGGTCTATAGCTGAGAGTTCCCCACTTCCCTGCCTACCTGAAGTCTCCACCCAGTCACCTGGGCCTCTAATCAAATTTACAAGATCGAGAGAAAGACTACAGTTCAGCCTCGTGTTGGTCTTAGCCAGCAGCCTTTCTCAACCCTCCCAAATGCACCGCTAGTTTGTAGATGGATTTGTTGGTTTTTTGTTTTGTTTTGTTGATTGATTGTTTATTTTTTTGAGACAAAGTTTCTGTGGGTAGCCCTGGCTGTCCCGGAACTCACTGTGTCCACTAGGTTGGCCTCAAACTCAGAGTTCCCCCTGCCTCTGCCCTGGTAATTTTTTAAACTAATATTTGATGCAGAGTGCTGAGATTAAAGGCCTGCTCCGTGACCATCCGGCAATTTTGTTGGGTTTTGAAAGGTTTTTGTTGTTGTTTTTTGAAAGCACACTATGT
This sequence comes from Apodemus agrarius, assembly GCA_964023405.1. Lineage (NCBI taxonomy): Eukaryota > Metazoa > Chordata > Mammalia > Rodentia > Muridae > Apodemus > Apodemus agrarius. The sequence goes on from OZ030008.1 coordinate 152,427,451, forward strand.
TTGACATTAATATTGTTTTCCTTTATGTTTGGTCTTTATAATTATGCTTATTTTTCTTGTCTTATTGTCATCTAAAATTTCAAGGATAAATAAAATTATACTGTGGGGACAATTTGTATTATGTCAGATGCCAAAAGGATATCTTTAATATTTCACAATTAAATATTTGTCAGAGAGTTCTGAAGTGATTCTGTGTCTTCTCTGTATGTACGAGTGCTTGCGTGTGTGTGTGTGTGTGTGTGTGTGTGTGTGTGTGCGCGCGCGCGCGCGCGCGCGCGCGCATGCGTGAGTATACTATAGCTGTCTTCATATACACCAGAAGAGGGCATCATCCCATTACAGATGGTTGTGAGCCATCATGTGGTTGCTGGGAACTGAACCCAGGACCTCTGGAAGAGCAGTCAGTGCTCTTAACCACTGAGCCATCTTTCTAGCCCTTCTCTGTATATTTTTGCTTGTTTTTTAAAGTACTTTTCCCCCATGAATAAATATTGATATTACATGCTTTTGGAATTTTTTAATATTTACTAAATTTATTTTTATTTATATGTGTGTGTGTGTGTGTATGTGTGTGTGTGTGTGTGTGTGTGTGTGTGTGTGTGTATGTACACCTACAGAGGACAGAAAAGATGTTGAGGAGTCTCCTGAAGCTGGAGTTGTTGAGGCCCCTGAAGCTGGAGCTCCAGACGATTGTGAGTGGCCTGAGGGAGGGGCTGGGAACTGAACTCAGGCCCCTGAAGTGTTGCGAGTGCTTGTAACCACTGAGCCATCGCTCCAGCCCCAACTTCTTAAATTTTGAACGGGAACAGCTATGCCTTTCTTTGTTGATTTGTTACTGAGATAAATTCACTAACTGTCTCATGCTGAACCCTGGCTGTGTCTCCTCTCTCCTCAAACCACCCTCCCCTTCCAGGTAAAAGCCAGTGTTTCTCCTTTTCATACGATGCTAACTTTTGTTTAGTCACATTTCATCCAGGATTTTTTTTTCCTCCTGTGCTCATGAACTAAAGCTATTTTTGTTTGTGAATGGTGTATATTAGAAACTAACATTAAAAATGTTTTTGAGACAAGATTTCTGTGTGTAGCCCTGGCTGTCCTGGAACTTAAACTCTGTGGACCAGGTTGGCTCCAGACTCAGAGATCCACCTGTCTCTACCTCACAGTTACCACCCACTGACATTTATTTTTTTTAAATTAATATTTGACCTTAAAATATTAATGGATACTGATGATAAAACTTCTTCCGTTAAAACCTTAACCCCGGATGATTTCCAGGACGTGTGGGTCACTTGCCTGGCATTTCAGTCCTGCCTTCCACTCACACTTCCAAAATCCATTGGTATTATTGATTTACTAGGGTTAGAGTTTCAGTTCGGGTTGTCTATCAAAGTCCATGCGTTGGAGACTTTGTCCCCAGAAGACTGCCAGGGAGAGGTGGTGGAAGCATAAGAGGTGGGGCCTAGGAGGCCTCCGGGTGGTTGGGTACGCTTCTTTGAAGGGGCACGTGGTATCCCAATCTTTTTCCTTCCCTTAGCTCCAGCCAAGGTAAGCAATTTTGCCTCACCACGTAACTTCCCTCGGATGAATTATTTTACCACAAGCCCAAAGCGGTGGGCCAATGAGCAAGACCCCAAAACACCCCACACTCTGCTCCCCAGACTACGGAAAGTACCATTTGCTTCCTGTGAATTTGACTCCTTTAAGTTCCTCTAGTGGGTGGTGTGTGTCCCTTCGGTAGATGGCTTATTTCACTTAGTAAAATGTCTTCAAGGCCCACACACTGCGGCGTGGGCCAGAATGTCCCTTGCTCCCCGTGTAGTGTGAGTGTGCCCTGCCCCCTATCTCGTGCCGTGTGAGCGTCCCTCGACCTCCTCCCTGGACAGCTGCGAGGCTCATGCTTGCACACTTGCATGCTCTCCTCTGGCTTCCAGGCCTCAGTCTGTATCCCACCCCTGGGAGTCTCCTCTGCTCTTCTGTAAGCCTGAGCATCATTGCAGGAATTGCCACCTTGCCGTGTGTGACGGGCGTTCCTAGATGTTTGTGGTGAGAGGAGTTTGGGGAGTGTGCGTGGGGGGCGGTGTCTTTTAACTCACTGACAAAGGAAATACCAAAAGGAGGGCTGCAGGCTATCCCTGCTCACACACATGGATGCAAGCTCTTCAATAAAAGATTAGCAAATTGAATCCCGAGATATATTAAGGGAATATCCCACAATGGCCAGGTGGGGTGTGTTATTGGAAGGCAAGGACAGTTCTATTTTCAGAGCTCTATTAATATAATTCATCATATTAATAGGCCAAAAGGGAAAAGCCACGGATGATAAAAAGGCATTTGATAACATTCAGCATCCATTTTGTGGGAAAACCTCTCTTGGCAAAATAAAAATAGACACTTCTTTAGTATGCTAAGACAACCTCATAGAAATAGCCCATCCTTGAAGGGGTGACCTGCTCTGCCTGGGACGCTCTTTTGCTTGTATGTGTGCATGTGTGTACTGTGGGCACGCATGCATGTGTGTGTGGTTGCATACTGAGGCCAGAGGTCACCCTCAGGTGCGGCTCCTCAGGGGTCATCCACATTGGTTTTTGTGTGTTGGGCAGGGTCACTCATTGGGACCTAGGGCTCACTAGTCACACCTGTCAGTAGGAGCTGAGGCCCCACTTGTCTTTCTTGTAGGCCTCCCAGAGCCTGAGTCACAGGATTCATACATAGGGGCTGTAGATCGATTTCAGATTCTCTCGCGTTTTTATGACTGAGCTATCTCTCCAACCCACCGAGACCTTCTGAAAGTATCGGGTGTGCTCCAGTCATGCTTGGACCAAGTTGAATATGAATCCCTCTCCCCTACCGTTCTGGCTCAGCTCACTATGAGGGGCACAAGTTTTGCCTTCCAAGTTCATAGTTTGGGCCCAGAGACACAAAATTGTTGTAGTACAAACTAGACTAGACTAGGATTTTAGGAAAGAACAAAAGAAGAGGACACAAAGCCAGGTGTAAGGAAGAGCCAGGACAGTGGTTATCGCCCCAGCTTTTAGGAGTGTCTCTAAAAGGTGCACTCACTGCACAGGGACAGGCCGCAGTGCGACCTTCCTAAATCCGCTTTCACTGTCCCCAGCCCTGCCAGTGCCTTCCATTGTGAAACCGTGTCTCATGTAGCCAACACTGGCCTTGAAGTCATTCTATAGCCAAAGATGACCTGGAACCCTCTTGACCGTCCTGATTCTACACGCCCAGAGCTGGGACAACAGCGTGCTCCGCCGTGCCCAGTGAATGCAGTGCTGGGGATCGAACCCAGGGCTTTGCTATGCCTGGCAAGGACTCTACCAACAGAGCTACAAGTCACACAAAACTCTCCTTCCAATGGTGACCTCTTGACCTGTTGACTTTGCCACACCTGCATCGTGGTAAAACCAACATCCAAAAACGAGGACAGACTCGGATATGTGTGGCTTGACAGTTTGTCTTGGCTTCACTAGCTCTCCAACCAAGTACTATAAGCAACGGCTCTGTGGTTCTGGTTTCGGGGGTCTCTGTACCCCTCGGGCTGCATCTCAGCTGTTGTGGAAGGTTAACAAAATGTTGGAAGGCCTGAGACTGGCACCTTAGGCCACGTTTTACCCTAGACACCGTGCACACTGTCTCTGTTTAGCCCAAGAGCTGGGAAAAGTCACACAAGGCCACCTCACCACAAGGGGGTGCGACTTTCCAGGCAGCTCAGAAAGAAAATCCGCAGATGGCAATTTTCTAGAAAATTCTATCACGCTCTGTTTCTGTGGATGGGGTCAGGAGGAGCACCTCTGATTCGGGGTGCTTCTGACAAGCCTGCTTGGGAGGATCTTATCCGCAAGTGGTAGCTGCCGAGGACAGAGCAGGCTGGGGCTTGTCTAAGCAGGAAGGCTGCATTTGCGGATTATGCCCACCCAAATCTGGGCACCTCTCTCCTCCACACAAAGTGGGGCCAGCTTAAGAGGACTGGCCCAGAACTTAAAAAAAAAAAAACCCTAAAAGATTGGGGAGAAAAAAGAGAACGGGAGAGAAAGAGACAAATAAACAACTCCAATCCCAATCGGGCAGACACAAATAGCGACTTTTAATTATATAATCTACTTTTGATGAATTTATTTCTGACAGTTTTATAGGTTGACGAGAGAGTGCATTTTCAATGCAAAAAAAAAAAAAAAAAAAAAAAAAGCCCCATTATTCACTCCAAGCTCTTTGAGCATAAAAATTGTCAAATGATTTTAATACAGTTTTAAGTTTTATGTTTATTGTCAAGGAAAAAAAAGTCCACAGCAATTACTGAGTCACATGCCCCTTAAATCTTTATGCTTCTGACAGCAAGAACAATAAAATATGTTTTTGCCCAAACCTTTTACCATTCAGATTGACGTGGCTTCTGCGACAGCTGCTTTTCTTCCATCTGAACACCGTTTATGAGAAAGCTAACTCCGACCCACTTCCTCCATGAGGGCGGGGACGGCGCCCGCAAAACTCCACAGCAGATTCCTAGGCCGGAAGCTCAGATCCAAGGATCTGAGTCCAGGAGGGAGAAGGCAGGAAAGCCAACGAGCAAATGCATACTTTTGCACAGTCTTTGAGGCATCTTAATCATCTGCAGGGGATAAAGAGTAGGTATCAGTCATCTGTGTATGCCATTGGTTATGGATCAACCAATCAGAGGTCTACAGAGAAGGCAACTCACCTGCCTTCTGGTCCCCCATAATTAGAGGCTCAGGAAGTGGGAAGGAGTGGCCAGGGTTGTGATGGGAGCCGGGGAACCTGGAGAGGTGACGGGCTGAGTGGAGGATTGTGGTGGCTCACTGGAGCACAGTATGCCTCGGGCTTCGAATGTTTGCAGGGCACACCCTCCTCCTGCCATGTACCCCCATGGAAGGCTCACATGGCTTGGGAGACTCACACCAGCTACCTGGCTGGTGGTCATTCAAGTTTGCTTTCAGAGGAGGGACATATCTGACCTCTGGTTGCCTGGGTGTGGACTGAGGGTTGTAGGTGCAGTCGACAGTGAGTAGTCTCTGAAGTGTCAGCCTCACTCCTGAGAAGCACACTGGCCAGCAAAGGACAGCCTGTCCCCCCGGGAAGCCTGCCAGGTGCTCTACTGAGAGGAATGAAGGCCATTCCTTCATTCCCCAGAGCTGGGCACAGGTGCTGGGTTATGCTTGCGTCCCAGCAGCCGGGACTGGAGTCCAGCATCTCACGAGGCCCCCAAACAATGGTGTTCTCTGCTGAGGAACTGCAGACTGTGGTGGCAGCTACCACACCACTTGCTCTGGAGCCCACCAAAGGCACTCACTGCTCACTTCTCTGCTGGGGAAATGGCCTGCGGTTACTCTTCCTCAGTAGAAAGCCCCCAGCCTCAGTCTGCTGGGCTAACAAGCAACTCTGCTCTTCCCTACGTCTGTCTCCAACCCCACAGTCCCCCCAGGTTGCTAAGGAAGCCTTGTTTGGTAGAGCTGGCCTCTTCAGAAACAAAACTAGGCTGTGTAGAAAGTCACCACCCCTCTAAAGGGCATGCCAAGGTAGTTCTTCTTGGTATGGTCTCTTAGGAGTTGGGCCTTGTTAATGTGAAGTGATGCTTTGCACGGTGTTTGGGGTGTAAGGGGTGTAAGATGGCATGTGCCCTCTGAGAGCTTGGGAGGCGATTCTCATAGAGTCCTGTCGGGGCAGGTCTGAAGAGGCTGTTGACTACAACAGGCAGGGCCATGGCCTCTTCCAAACAGACTGAGCTAACTTCCTCATCCTTCAGGGATGGGAATCACAGGCTCTTTCTCAGAGTCCTCATGGCTTCTTCTGTCTGGCTCAGGGCACATACTGCTTGATAGCCCTTTGCCTAGGAGGACCATTCACTACAATTTTAGTAAAAATAACTGTGACTTCTGCTGATTTTTAATGCTTCTTTCTCCCCCTTTTCCCCCTCTTTAGATCCCAGGCTCAAAGCAATATTCAAAACAGACTCTGGCCACACAGATTATCTCTGGATGTTTGCCACTTCCAGATACACTCACCTGGGTGCACTCAGTCAGATGCCCATGTCTGCTTACTCTGAGTCCTGGGGTCAAGGCTATGGCCTGTTTTGGTTACTGCTTTACCCAAAAGATGGCATGGTGCCTAACAGGTAATAAATCTCATTAAAATTTGGATTGATGAGTAGGGTGTATGTGCTGAATGGGTGGAATGGATAGATGCATAATGGATGGATAAGTGGATGGATATGATAAATGGGATGGATGGAATGGATATATACATGAATGGATGGATATGTGAATGAATGAATGGATGGATGGATGGATGGATGGATGGATGGATGGAATAGATAGATGGCAGGATGGATGCATGCAAGAATGGATGGGATGCATGGATGAATGGAATGGATGCAGGAGTAGATGGATTGGAAAGATGCATAGATATGATGGATGGATGGATGGATGGATGGATGGATGGATGGGTGGGTGGATGGATGAATGGGTAGTTAGATGGATGGGTGGATGGATGGGTGGATGGATGAATGGGATATATGCATTCATGAATGGATAGATGTGTGGACAATGGGATAGATGGATGGAAGAATGATGCATTCATGATGCATAAACAGATGGACTGATGGTTAGGTTGGGTATATAGGATGAATGAATACCTATATGGAATGATGAGTTGATAGATAAGATGGGTGAATGTATGGATGGTATGAGTGGATGAATGGGTAGTTGGATGGATGGGTAGGTGGGTGGGTGGGTGAATGGATGGATGGGTGGGTGGATGGGTAGATGGGTGGGTGGATGGATGCATCTTTCCTGCATTCACAGCTTCCCTTGCATGCAAACATGGCCATGTAATAGAGTCTTGCCAGTTGAATGTGTTTGAGAGTGTCAGACTTCCAGCTTTGATCCATGTGGTTCTAGAGAGGATACATTGATTCCCAGGGAACAGAAAACTATAGTCAGAAAGTACTTGGTTTACTGAAGCCTGTGTGGGCAGAATCCAGTTCCCTCCACTCCACTGGGCTCAATCTCTTTACTGCAGTGAGAAATCCTTGCTATTGAATACAGAGACTCGGTTATCAGGAATAATGGAGCCCGGCTGGCACATGGCTGTGACAGGTGCCACAGAAAGCAGATCTAGTTACTCTTTGCTTTCAGTGTCTCTCCTAGCTTGTCCAGAATGGGAGGAAGCCGCATTTAAGCTCCTCTCCTGAAGGAGCAAGCAGGCTGTGCAGGCTGGGAGACTCCGGGGCAGGAGAGTCAGACAGCCTGGAGGAATTTGGACTCAGTGTGTGTTCCAGTCCTGCCTTGTCTGTGACTCTGGGCTCTGATACTGATTCCAGCCTCACGGAGATATGCCGCCCTCAGAGCTCCGGACTGCCAGCACTGGGTCAGGCCTCTGCAGTAGGAGCTTCTGTAAATAGGAGTCATTGCGACCATTATTGCTTTCCTTAGGTCCTGGTGTCTCCACTGCAGGAAGCCCCTCACTGAAAGCATTTTGTCTCCTTCCATTTCCAAGCCAGACGGCCCCATTTTTCTCTGGCTTTCCACCGTCTGTGAGCTGCCCGGTGCCTATTACACAAACCCCAATGCATCTTTGAAGTGAGCAGCTAATTATGTTCCAGGAAGTTATAGATCTGGAGTTTCCCCGGTGCCAGCGGCAATCGCTTGCCCCAGCTCTCATTTCACAGAGAAACCTTCCAGGGCCTGATGGAGGCTGTAATTGGGAGCCCCCTCTCAGCCCCAGGACCCGAGGGGGTGTGCCCTCTGCACCTGGGGAGGCCACTAGATCTTCACCTTCTCAATGCAACCTTTACAGGCTGGGACGTCTCTCTGCAGAGAATGTTGGTGTCCAGCGAGCTGTCTGTAGTGGGCTAGGAAGGAGAACACGAACTCAGATGTCCAGAGCCAAGACCAATGGGAAATGTCTCTCCCTCCCAGTAAAAATCTGGTTGGTACTAAAATATGTTTGTCGCTGCTGAGCAAGTGAACATTCTTGTCTTTATTTTATAGATAAAGGATTGGACCCACCTCCGACCCCGGCACTAGTCCATTCTGATCGGTTCATCTCTGCTCCCCTGCAGCCAGAAAACCCATCCCGGGGCTGTCCCCAGTGAAACCACTTCCTCCCTCTACAGTGACTTTCCCAATCCAGTTAAGGGAGCAGAGATAGGGGAAGGATGTGAGGTGCCCCAGGTATAACCCCACCCCACAACATTAGCAACTTTCTAAATCAGGCGCTTGGCTGGACTCTACCTAGTCCAGGCGCCATCCCATTGAGAGGCCCTTCCTATCTCCTGGGAGATGGATGCTGTCCATCCAACACCTCCCCATTGCTGATGACGTGGACTTTGAACCAGGTGAGGTCTCTGAGACGCAGGAGCCATGGCTGTTCACTCAGTCCTTAGCACCAAGTACAGCTTAAAGCGGTCGCTTCAGTAAATGCTCCTGCCGATGGCCAAGGTGAAAGTGAGTGGGAGGTGACGGCGGTGCAGCATGGTGCTGCAAGAATGCAGTAGAATGCAGTAGATGCCACAAGGTGAGGATCTGATACCTTCTGATGACCACCCTGAGGTGGCACTGGAGTGAGTCTGTGAAGCTGACACAAGAAACAAAGATCTGGGTGTCTAGGTGGAACCAGGGCCAGTACAGACCTACTGTGTGGCATATCCTGAGAAGATGGCTGCTTCACACCCTAATTCAGCCATGCCCCCACAAATCACCTCCCCCTGGGTCTCCTCTTGTCCTGGACCTCTTATGACACATAAAGAGCCATTCTGAGGCATGAATAGCCCCATGCCTGTTTTGATTTGTGTCTTGTCTGGTCTGAACAGATAAGCTCTTATTCATATGTTGAATCATTTGACCTTATCTTAATAGATATGGAGTCTAGGATAAAGAAGGCGATAGTTCTGATAATTTCTGACTAGTGGGAATTTACCCAGCATGCTCTCTCCTAGGGGAGCCTCGTTTTATGAGCTATCTTGACAATTCTGAGCGAGCTCCCAGCCACCACATGCAGAGGTAATAAGGACAGACAAAGCCTGTGGGGCCTTTGCACAGAGCTGAGAAGATTCTTTCTTTGATGGCATGTTTTAACCACTCCATGAAGGGGTGAAGTAAATGAATTGAGGAAGGCAATTCCCCAGGCCTGAATTTGGTTGATATCCCCAATGAGCTCTCTGCCTGCTTGAGGGGACTACTGCTACATAGAGAGCCTCCTTCATCGGGGTGAGGAGAGACACAGGGTCCAGAGGGGAGGCATGCACTCTCAGATGTGACCAGAGGTCTGAGAGGAACAACTGAAGCCAAGGATTCTGGAGGGCTTAGTCCGTGGTCCCCTGGCTGTGTTTCTGGGTTCACTATGGAGTAAAACATCATAGCAAGGGAGAAGCTTTGTTAAGACAGACAGGAAGAAAGAAGGAAATACAGGACAAGGCTAGGGCAGATGTACTCTTCAGGATACCCTCAGTGACTTCCTTCCCCCAGCTAGGTTCCGCTGCCTACTTTTTACCACTTCCTCATGATGCCATCACCTTATCAATGTAGCAAGAGATCAATCTATCAGAGCCCTGAGGATCTGGTCACATTTCAAAGTCCCAATACATGAGCCTTTAGGAGGAATACTTAATAGTCATATGATAATAGTCAGCTAGCTATCTACCCTCCTACCCATCCATCAGTCCACCCACCCACCCACCCATCTATCTATCTATCTATCCATCTACCCACCTACCCATCCATCCATCTATCCATCCACCCACCCATCCTCCATCTATCCATTCACCCACCCACCCACCCATCTATCCATCCACCCACCCATCCATCCATCTATCCATCCATCTATCCATCCACCCATCTATCCATCCATCCATCATCTATCCATCCATCCACCCACCTACCCATCCATTCATCTATTCATCTACCTATCCATCAGTCCATCCGCTCATCCATCTGTCTATGTACCCACTCATTCATCTGTCCATTTATCAACTCATCCATCTATCCATCATTGGTCTACTTGCCCACAACACCAATCCATTTATTCATCTATCCATCATCCATCCATCTGCCTATCTGCCCATCTATCTATCCACTCAAGCATTCGTCTATTATCCTTCATCTGCCTTCTGTCTACCCACTAATCCATTTGTCTATATGCCTACTTATCATCTCTCTTCCCACTTATCCATCCACTTACCTACCCAGCCATGCGTCCATGCACACATACATCAATCCATCCACACACCCACCTATCTATCCGTCCACTCGTTTAACCATTAACTTATCCATCCATCCTCCAATCTATGTATTTACTTATCTATCCATCTATTATCTACCTTTTATCTATTCACCTACCCACTCACCCATCCATTCACCCATCCACCCACTCACCCATCCATTAATCTACTCATCTATGTACTCATTCATTCACTCATCTGTTCGCCCACCTATCTTCATATCTGACCATCCACTTTCTCAGTCACCCATGCATTCCTCCACCCACTCATTTAACCATCTACCTACCATTTATCTACTCATTCCTCCATCCACTTACCTCCATATGTATCCATCCACCTATTCACCCATCTGTCTGTCTGTCTGTCTGTCTATCCATACATGCATACATACACCTATCCAACCACCTACATACATACATCTGCCATCATCCTTCTATTTTTAAAATATTTTTAATGATGAAAACAAAAATATGCCTAAAAACAAAGCTTCTGGAAAAAACATTTGTTCTACCCTGTCTTGTATTGCTCCTCAAACTTGAACTTGACCTCCCACCTGGCCTTGCGTTTCAAAGCTGGGTCCCTGAACACAACCTTGTTGACAACAGTCTTGTCCAAGGGGATATCCACAGAGGGCCTTGTGGGCACAAGGTGGTTGTAGTTATAAACTTTCACAGAAGATTTGGTCTTGGATTATTTGGCGATTTTCTTCTTGCCCATGGCAGCTATCACTTTTCGGGGATAGCAGTCCATTCCAGCCACCAGGGCATGGCTGTAAGGGTGGTCCGAGGTGCCATTGTCAATGTTCTTCATGATGACTTTGCATCCAGAGTAGCATCCAGCTAGGACCAGCACCACTTTCCTGGGTTTCATGAACTTGCCATTTTGACAGCAAGGAGTAGGTAACCAGCAGAAAGGAAAGAAGGATACTTCCCATCATCCTTCTATTATCTTTCATATACATACATACATACATACATACATACGTACGTACATACATACATTGATCCATCTATCCAGCCAATGGCTTCTTCAGGCCCAGCCTTGTACAAGGCATTGTGATTAGTACTTGCAGAGCCACAGAGAGAAATACAGCCTTATCTCTGCCCCTATGGAAGCTTCCATCCAAGGGGAAAAATATTAGTAAAGCTGACGGACCTGGCAATGACCAAAGGACCAACTCCTAAGAGGTGTGATCAATGATTTCTTTGTGCTCTAGAGTTTAGTTCATCCATGCCCTGCCCCACTGCTTGAACCAGACTCCGGGCATTCTGGGACCCCTAGGAGTCATACTATCTTACAGAAAGTTGGTTCAGAAAGGTTAGGCACCTGAATAAGTGGGAGGAAAAATGGATGGGTAGACAGATGCATGATATGACAGATGGACTACAAGCCAGAAGGCCTGCCCATAATGCTGTGAGGTGGAGACTGGAGCTCTAGAACCCCTCTGTCCTTGGCCAGGTGTAAGTCACCCTGCAGTGCTGCTGGTCTATGACTCCAGGGCTTAGCCACCCCTGCCCTGTCAGGTCTCATTATTGTGACCATCAGAGACCTGAGCTCAGAACAGGGCCCATAGCTGCTTCTGCTCCCAAGCTGAGTGGGTCTCTAGGCCCCTCTGGCCCCTCTGATGGTGCCTCCCGCCCCTTTCTAATGGGAAGATCGATCTCCTGGATGGAGAGGCCAGGATCAATAGAGGAGTTGATTAGTTCTGCATTCTCACTGCCATCTGTTTCCAGCAAGATGGTGTCACGGAAAGGGCATGGGCCCGGAGCCGCCGGCAGGGGGGCTGTGTCCAGCCTTGCCACCCACACTGGCAGCCAACCCCTTCCCCTTTCCTCATCCTTCTGACCTGGAAAATGGGGTTGCTCCTGATGCTCAGCAAGCTCTGAGACCCCGAGTGCCAGGCGCTGGGTTTGAAAGAGAAGGAGTGTGGATGCAGCCGGGGGGGGGGGGGGAGAAGGACCTGGCCACGCCCGTCCTGGGCTTTGATGAGATCCCGGGCCATTCTTTCCCATGTTGGTGTCCCTTAAGGGTCCACAGTCTTGTGAACCTTGCAGCAGGTGGGCACACCGTGTTGGACAAGGGAATGTAATGCTGGGGGGGGGGCTGTCCGTGCTAGAGAGCACACGGGACGCTGGACCACCACACGGGTCCCTGGACAGTCAGAGCCCTGGGGTGCCAGTTCCTCAGAATGAGAAGCAATGAAGAACCACCATGCCCCACCAAAGTATAGAGGGTCTAGAGAGAGGCAAGGCTTCCTTGCCTTGGAAACTTGTCAAGTTTTCTGGTCATAAATCTAATCCTGAATCTCTGCCACCTAGAGATAGCCACCCCCACCCTTCGCAGCATTCCTTCTTCCCTGGTTTCTTAATGACAATAATGATGAAAGCGGTCACTCTCAATGCTTTCTTGCCCCCCCACCCCCACCCCGTGGCTCTTCAGGGGGACCTTGCCTGGCTCTGCGAGCTTGACTTCTCCCCCACCTCTGACGTATCCTGCTGATCGGCACACGTGTGTGCAGAGTGGCTCTTGCCCTCACTGCCGCCATGCTCCCTTGCCCTTACTCCCACCCCCTCCAACACCAGGTGGGTGAAAGGCTACAGAGAGGTCCGGGGAGTCAGTGAGCGGCAACAGCAGGCGCCTAGTAGGTGACAGACAGGACCCACACGGTCTCAGAGTGGCCGCCCTGAAAGCAGGTTTTATAAGGATGGCTGGGGCTCTTGCATGCCTTGGTACATCACATTCCCGAGGGCAGGGCCTGTGGAAGATGAGCTCTCCACCAACAGGGGTCTTAAGGAAAGAGCACGCAGCAGCACAGCCAAAGCGCAGTCAGGGCCTTCTGTGAGGCCGTTATGTGTCCAGGGGTCTGCTGAGGTGAGAGGGGTTTACTCTGCCCTCAGGTGGGATTTTGAGTGGGGCAGAGAATGGGACCACAGAGGTCTGTGCCGTAGGGCGAGAGTAGTCAAAAATGATAGGTATTTCTGGGGCCGAGGCACTCACATTGCTGAAGGGAGATGGCCAGATATTCAAAAGCTATTTGTATCATCAGTAAACTTGGCCTCTGCTTCGGGAAGGTGCTTGATGGGGCACCCATCCTTGCCAACGTCTGGGTGCACCAGCTGGCCCCCTTCACCGAAACATTCCCTAACACAAGCTCAAAGCTGCACTCGAATCCACTCACACTCACACTCACACTCACGCACATGCAAGCATTTACATGCCCCCCACACCACTCACACTCACATACTTACATGTCCACACACTCACACACTGTACTCACATGGCCGCATTCCTGCATGCACACCTGCGTGCTTGCACACTCATTTTCAACCCTCTCTTCCCTGTCTCCTTCCGTTCACTCTGGCTCTCTTGCCTTCTCGGTCTTTCCTTCCTTTTTGCAGTCTCCTGCCCTTTTTCCCTCCCTCCGCCCGAGCATCTCTGACTCTTTGTCTTCCTTCTCTGTCTTTCCTGCTGCTCTCCCGCCCCAGCCTGCATCCCTTTCCTGGGCCCTAATTATGTCCCATCCCCAGGACCCTCCCTGTCTGGGGATCCAGCCCCTCCCACCCTGGGAGAGGTGGCTCTCTCTTCCCCACGGCCCGGCCCGTGTGGGTGCCGGTGATTTCACCTGCCTTTGGATATGAAGCTCAAATTGCACATCAAAAGGATAATGCATCTTTAAGCTGTTACAACGACTTCTCAATTTTTCATTTCCTGTCAGGGTGGGAGCTGCAGGGGGCAGGGCAGCCGCCGAGCCTGTCTCCTGCCAGCCAAGTGTCTGCCTGGATTTGAGCAGTAGGAAACCCAGGGGTGATAAATCGCTATTTCTAAGTAAATTTCATGCATTTGCCCTTTGGTTAAAGTCTCCCCTCTCAGCACTTTCCCTGTGCACACAGCCCGACTAATAACGCACCGTGCAAGCTCTCTCCGCTGTGACAACTGATTGCACTTTGAAGTAATAATGGCTGATTTAATAATTGGTATAATTTTTCACTAGTACCTGAATGTCATCGACGCACAAAATAAGCTACCTGGGCCCATGGCTGCAGCTCTTTCCGTTCTCGGGGAGATCAATAATGCATTAAACCCCCAACCCAGGACCCCAAGGGGCCAGGCCCAGGGGAGGTGGAGAAGGCTGAAATGGGGATGGGTGGGGTCATGCTATAGCGCCTGGAGGGCAGAAAGGCTGGACGAGAATAAACTGAGTTCCCACTCACACCCTGGCTGGAGAAGCAGAGATCAGCAGGAACGCTCGACCAAGACCGGCCCACCCTCTAGGTCCCATGTCAATGGCTCTCTCCTCGACCCTCAAAGATGCTGGCTAGAGCTGGAAGACTAGAGACCCAGGAAAACTCACCCCCAAGCCGAAGCTGCCATCCACACTAACTGTGCGCTGTGCACAGACCCCCTCATTGTTCATTACCGTGAGTGGCCTGGTTCCCTTACAAGCCACATGCTTTCCTGGAACAGAGTGGCCAGAAAGAGCCACAGGGTCCCTCCGGGCACATGTGTGTGTTGGCCCATCTGTCCTGGTGTTGCATGAGATGCATGTAGCTATCAGTGTTCATATGTGTTCATTTGCTTGGCAAAGGTCAGGGTCTCTCTGCCTGCCTCGGCCCTGAGAACTTGCTCCTCATCCATACGGAGTGGACTAGACACCGTGATGGCCTTCTTGGAGGGAAGATCACTCCTTGTGGCATCTGTGCTGAGGGTGCCCTTGCACATCTGCCTGGATAGAGCACTGCCCAAAGAGAGGGCGCAGACTGCACAGCCGCCTCTCTTCCTGTCCTTGGAGCACTCACATACTCTGGGCCTATTGCCACATCTGAAAGGAGGTCTTGGGTTCCAGGGGCTCTCAGATCTTGTGAAGATGTAGTCATGGGATGAATGTATTGTATCATCTTTACTATTCCTTTTTGGTCCTGGATAGATTGCACTGGAAATGGTGCGTGCGTGCGTGCGTGCGTGCGTGCGTGCGTGTGTGTGTGTGTGTATGTGTGTGTGTGTGTGTGTGTATGCGCGTGTGTGCATGTGGATTCCAGAGGAGGGTGTCAGGGGTCCTGCTTCTTCGTCGTATGCATCCGTCCCTTGAAGCAGGCTCTCTCAGCGAAGCTGGAGCCAGGCTAGTGGCCAGCGAGCCCAAGGGTCCTGTCTTCGTCTCCAACAATGCCGGGGTTGCAGATGCACACACAACCACAAGCAGCATTTTACATAGGTTCTGGAGTTTTGAACTCAGATCCTCAAGCTTGCAAAGGAAGCACCTTTACCCACAGAGCCATCTCTACTGCCCGGAAGCACATGTCTGAAGTTCTGTGATGGAGGCAAGCCATGGCGCTGAGTCAGTGAGCAGTGAATCCACTTACATGGAAAGGTCAGTTCCGTCCGTACAGAGAAATCACACTTGAGGTGATGCCCAGATTCTTTCCTGGGGTTTTCCAGAGCTGAACAGGCATCACAGGGCGTGGAGCCCTTGTCTTGGCCATAGCTGGACCACTGAGGCTCAGGCTAGTCACCTCCCCAAGCGTCTCTGCCTCCCCCCATCCCCCACCGTCTCACCCTCCCACCCTCCTGTCTGGCTGTGAACCAGGAAATGGATTTCAACTTCACCTCCTCCCCAGATAGATCAAACATCTTAAGTGAGATTATTCACGGCCCTCCATTGTTTCTAACTCATTTCCTATTTTCCAGTTGAAGAACCTGCCAGAAGCGCTCCGTGGCAGAGATTAAAACAATTTCAGAAGCAGGCACCCAGCGCTTCTCTTTGGATGGTAAGCAAATTGGATGTCTGTGAGAGGCAGGCAAATTTTATTATCAACACATAGTTTGCTACTTAAGTATCCTTAAGACCCCGGGTACTGAAGAATCCTCAGCAGGAGGGCTCCGGAGGGGAGGGGGCAAGATGAGGGGCGGGAGGAGACCCCCAACCGGGCCCCTTCAGGCCCAGGCACAGTGGGAAGCTGTCAGACCCTCAGGAACAGACAAACCCACCCACGTCATTCTCTTCCCCAACTAGGCGCCAGCTTGGCTCTCGGAATGCATTTCTCTGAGTGCTTTGACCTGTTCGCCCACAAAGACACGGACTAGGAGAAGGAAGGCGCTTGTGTGATCTCACACAGCAAATACAATGAGTCAGGAATAGAATTGAACCCTCACTCTTGGCAGCAGACTGATTGCAGAAATGGCTGATTCATCTGCTCCCTGCAGCCTGAAGGAGGAGGGCCCCTTGTCCCAGCCAAGGATGTCCTTGACTAGCTCTCCAAACTTGAGACAGAAACCAGTTAGCTCTGACCTGACCCTCAGTGGGCTCTGCCTGGGCCGGAAGAGCCACCCCTCTGACTGGTAGTGTTACTGGTAAACAACAGTTTTAAGCAATGGCAAATGACTACGAACATGGGTGATTTGCCACACGGCTATGGTTTTCTGATACAGCCATCTACGTGAGTCCACAGGGCAGACGGTGCCGGCCTACTTCCCTGCCCTGGTTCCTGAGCCCGCTCTGACCCTGGCCTGTCAGACTAGGGAGGTTCTGGTTGTCTGTTGTGCTTACACAAAGGTGAAGATGTGCGTTTCCCTCACATCCTAGGGCTGTCCTGACTTTTCTGCGAGGTTGCTTCCCTCCCACCAGATTCCTTCACTAACAAGGCATCCATGGGATGCATGCTCGGCCAGGGCTGTGGTGCAGCTCAATCTTGTGAGGGACACATTACTTCACATCTTACGGGCACAGGAACAGACTCAGCAATATGTCTTATAGACAGCAGGAGACGGGGCTGCGTTCAGGGAGACCTGTATCTGCACCTACTTGGTGACAAAAAGCTTTGCCCAGAGTCTGAGAGAAGGGACACAGGCAAGCCCGTCTCCATGCTGACCTAACTCAGAGCCAGCTCGTGTCAGTCCCTGTTTGGATCCCAGTTGGGCACATTGTGGTTTTCAGACTACCCAGGAGAACTACCTGGGACTACCCAGAACCCACTGGGTTCTGATGTGACGTCACCTTAGGAAGGCTCTTCCCTCCCAGGTGTCAGCAATAGGAGCCACTGATTGCATCTGGGCACAGGAGTACTTGGGATATCCTGGGCATTGCAGGCTCGGATGGTATAACTAAGGCAGGAGGGACCAGTCTGGCATGTACAGAGCTGGAGGCCGTCAGATGTGGCAGGTAGGGGCAAGGACAGCAGATGTCTGTTGGGGCTGTACCCCGACAGGTGCTGTTCTGACCCTGGTCACACAGATGGGACCCTGGTATGACAGCTACCCCTTTCTCTCCTCAAGGACTTCACTGGGCCTCTGTTGGGCCACAGAGCCCAGAGCTTGTCATTTTGTGGTGGTTTCAGCTTCTGAACTGGCCCCTGTGATTCTCTGGCCTTTCCCAGCTGCTCCCAGAGGTGGCAAAATCTCAGCCAGACCACAGGCTAGCAAGATCCCAGCTTGAACACAGGCTAGCAAGATCTCTGCTAGAGTACAGGCTAGCAAGATCTCAGCTAGAGTACAGGCTAGCAATCTCTCTCTCTCAGCTAGAGCACAGGCTAGCAATCTCTCTCAGCTTAAGCACAGGCTAGCAATCTCTCTCTCAGCTCGAGCACAGGGCAGTTCCGGCTCTCACCTTTTCCTGAGTATAGAGGAACTGGCTCCATCTTGAGCCAAGGAGAGCAAGGAGTGATTATGACACAGACTGTCAGGTGCAGTGGGGGCGGGGCAGGGGCACATCTTGCCTGCAGGCCAGAGCATCAGTGTGGCCCTGTGCCCTCAGCTGTGAGACCAAGCTGAAGTACATCTCCCACTGCCAAGTCCATGAGTGTGGACTGGGACAGTGCCCATCTGACTAAGACCAGAGGCCAGTCTTAGCTTATGAATTTGGTTTCCAATATTGCTTTCCAGGAGCTGTTAGGACAGGGACAGCATGTTTGAGCCAAGAGGGCCAGACCTAGGGACAAAGCAGCAAGGAGCTGGGAGGCTCCAATGACCCTGGCGCCTGCGTTGCTAGTGTTTTCTACCCCCAGTCTTAAGACTGGAGGCTTCCTGGAGCAGGGCCAGGTTGGGCATCTCTGTGCCAGCCACTCGGCATATCCTGAAAGGAAGTTCTTTGTGACACACTCAAAGGGCGAGGGGTACATGCCATGGAAACTGAAAGCTGGTACCTGTGTCAGGAAAGGGCTAGGTCATCCTCTGAGAGGGGGGAATTCAAGATCGTGATACAATCACTACTGAGTCTTGGTGTCGTGCACAGCTGTATGTACACCGTCTCTAGACGTCCCCATACCTACTCCCTACGTACACACTGACCCTGATGCACAAGGACTTCGAGGAACTGCCCCCAGGTTACCCGGGGTGGGCGCCGCAGCAAGGGCTTGCCTTGGCTTTCTGCTGTGCCTGGCCCCAATGCGCGAGGCTCCTTTCTCTTCAATACATCTTCCCATGAATGCCCGCCCCCAAGCCCCGATTGAGGGTATGACACCAACGTGGCCTCAGCAGAGACTAAGCAAGTCTTCTGCTTTCCTCTACAAGAATATTTATACAGTATCCAAATGAGTACATAGGTCTTCGGGATGTCTAGACAGAGACCCATGCCCAGCAGTCCTCAGACTTGACGGGCCATGAGCATTGCCACCAGTATAGGGGTGAAAGAGCACGCTGTCCTGGATTGTTCCTAGCAGATGTCAGACTCTCTGGAGATAAGCCACCTCCATAAGTTTCAAGGCTCCCCCACTGGGGCCAGCTGTGTCCAAACTTTAGTGCTTGTACGGGCTAGTTTCATTAACCCAGCTGGCTCATTACTTTGACACAAGCTAGAGTCATTAGAAAGGAAGGAGCCTCACTTGAGAACAAGACTCTGTAAGCTTAGGCTGTAGGTAAGCCTGCAGTCAGTGATGTGCAGCATAAGCTAAATGAACCCTTCTCAATCAGTGATTGATGGGGGGCGGCCCAGCCCATTGTGGGTGGGGCCATTCCTGGGCTAAGCAAGCCTTGGGGAAGCAAGCCAGTAAGCAGCAGCATCTGCCCATAGCCTCTGCAATCAGCTCCTGCCTCCGGGTTCCTGCCCTGTGTGGGTTCCTGTCCTGACTTCCTTCAGTGGTGAACAGCGATGTGGAAGTGTAAGCTAAATAAACCCTTTCCTCCCCGAGTTGCTATGGTCATGGTGTTTCCTCACAGCACTAATAAGGCATCTAAGACAGTGGTTTTCTTGTCTATCCTAAGGGTTCCATCCTCACACCAGCGTAGAGCTGCTTTCCTCTGGATTTAATTAAAACTCTCTCATGAGTCCCTGGGGCGCTGTGGCCCCTTGGGTACCAGACTGACCTTTTACACGTTCTCCCGAGCCCCCGTGCCTCAGAGTCCCGCAGTCATGGAAGGCAGGATCTCAGCCCCGCCTAGGATCTGAACGAAGCCTGGCCAGAGAGGCACCAGCGCAGACATGGATGGAATGCCAGGCCCCCTCAGAACCTCATGCTTGCTGGAGAGGTGGGATGACTTCATCTCTTGACTTCCCAGGCGGTTCCCTTAGCAACGGGGCCTCGCTTTGACAGCCGCCTCTGCAGACAGTCTGCTTTCCAGAGGGGGGCTCTTTACCCCACCGCCTTTCACTCATTAAGTGAGAGTCACTGCAGGGGTGTGAAACCCAGGCTCCCTGCAGTCTCACAGAGCCAGAGCTGTACCCACCACAGCCCAGCCCTCCCAGGCTGCCACTGGAGTGCCATCATGCCACAGACGAATCCTGTCTCTACGGGTCTGTTGTCTGCAGTGCAACACACACCTTACGACTCCTACCGAACTGAAGCTGGCTTCTCTAACCCCACCCTCTGCCCGCGGCTCGCTTTTCCTACCTCCTGACTTTTCTCTTCCCTCCAGCACACCTGCGACCCACCTGTCTTTCACCCTCACATTAGCAGTTTAAGCGTCTGTGCTGACATTTGATGTTCTTAATATAGGTCCCGGTGACAGAGGAACAAGAGCACAGAGTTTGCGCATTGCTGGGGAGAGAACTCCCCCACACTAGTCCCCGACTCCTCCCCCCATCCCCGACTCCTCCCCCCATCCCTGACTCCTCCCCCAATCCCTGACTCCTCCCCCAATCCCTGACTCCTCCCCCCAATCCCTGTCCGAGCGTGGAAACTTCCCCTCCCACAGTGTAGGGAGGGGTTTAACAGGTCCCACAGATTGTGTGGTGGCTTTCCCTCCTTTCTGTAGCCTTCTCTCTCCAGATGACCAAGAACGGTAACGATAAAATCTACTACCATGGGTCAGGTTCATCGAGTGCCCGCTTCGTGCCCTGCCCTGGGAGCCTGTACCCCCAGGTGGGTGTTAGCATGCAGCCGGCAGTTGCCTTACTTCACAGGTTAGAAAAAGGAGCTAGCTAGCAGGGTTAAAGGAGAGAGAATAAACACGTGCCCTGCATGGCTGGCTGGCGAGGAAGTAGGGGAGGGGCATCTTGAAGGGCGCTGAGAGGGTGGAGACAGAGGCAGAAGCCCGGGGTCACTACTCTGGAGTGTCTTAGGAGGAGAGGGTGGAGTCAAAGCTTCTGGGAATCAGAAGAACAGGTCACATGTCTTAGCAACACTGTTGGTAACCATGAAAGGCACAGGTGGTGAATGAAGACGCTAGATCTTGTAAGCAGTGGGCCAAGGTATTTATTGAGGGAGCAGAGGCTTCAGTGAGCCCATTCCCTTGGGAATCCTGACCCCGGGGTCCAGTAGGGAGGAACCTGGCCAACTGCTTCTTTATTTGCTCGATCTGTAGGCACAGAGCGTGTAGATGAGAGCCACCAGGCTAGGCCAGGGGCTCAAGTCTGGTCCTGATGTGCTTAGGTGAGGCGGGAGAAAGTTCCACCTCTTACCCTCCAAGAGAAGGCAGGATGAGGCTCAATTGGAGGAGCTGTGGCTTTAGTAGTCCAGGGGAAGGAGGGGGAGGGGCTGAGGAGCACGGAAGAGGTCGGAGTGTTTGTGGCTTCTTTGTCTCCTAGACACAAACCCCAAAGAAAACTATTAAAAAGATGCAAAGTTTGATTTGGACACAGTTCAGCCTGTGGCTGACTGGCGTCCATTGCTTCAGTCTGAGGTGGGGCAAGATACCATGCCAAGCAACTATGATAGAGGAGGCTGCTCACTTCATGGGGGCCAGCAAGCGCTGGGGGAGCCGAGGGCTATGCAGGGTCACAATACAATCTTCAAGGGCTCGCCCCTAATGGCCTACTTCCTCCAATAGACCCCGCCTCCTAAAGGTTCATCCACCTATCAATAGCGCCACCAGCTGGGAACGAGATGAACAACACCGGAACTCTGGGGAACCCAGTTCAGATCTGAGTGTTTCCCTGGGAAAAATAACAGTGAGGCGGGACTTAGGAACAGGGCTGGGCGACGATGAGTGCGAGCCACAGCATCGGGAGATCTTGCCATCCTTTTGTAATGGACACTAGTCCACCCTTTCCCATCGAACAAGTAGTACCTTATGGAGTGTGTCACGCTGAGGAAGAGGTTATGCCCATTGCAACTGGTCCTGTGTATGGGCTTGTGTGTGTGTGTGTGTGTGTGTGTGTACACGCACACATGTGTTTTCCAATTTTCCTTTTTTGTTAGTTTGTTTTTGTGTTCTTCCCTGAAGATCACCACACAGTCTCTTTATAAATTCCATATCACATCAGCAACTGAAGATCCACGGTGATGGGGGTATTTACACCAAAGAAATTGCCCAGAACTCCTTATCAGGGTTGCTTCCCCTGAGAAAACTGGTTGCTCAGTACTGCTCCTCAGGTCTCAGAAAGCTGGCCTTGGTTAATGTAGAAGGAAATATATACATATATTATATTACCATATGTGTATGTATGTATGTATATAGGACGATCAAAAGAAAGTAAAGGGGGAAATCACATTATGTGATTATTTACCTAGGAAATTTGAAAGAACAAGCAGGAACTATTACAATTAATCAGGAATTCAGTAAATGCTGACTTAAAAGAAATATTCAAAAAAATCAATGGCTTTGCTGTGTACCTACATTAATCACCCGGAATGTATGATGGGAAAAGATGACATTCACAATAGCCACAAAGACAGAAAATATCCAACAACAAGCTCAGTCATAAATGTGTGAGGCTAAAACTTCACATGAAAATGAGAATTGACTGCACAGAAGCACGGCCGGCTGGGCCAGTGGAAAAGAAGATTAAAAATTGTCAATTCCATTAAGATTAATCCATACATTTAATTCAGTTCCAATGAAATCCCAAATGTATTTTCTTGCAACATCAGTTCATTGGGAGTTATAAATAGACAAGAATGGATAAGAACATCTTAATAAATGAAATTGATCAGGGCAGGAGGAGCTTCTGGGGTCAGATATTTAAATGCAGGTGTCGAGGCGTTCCATCGCCCACTGTCGGAGCTGTTCTAAAATAGTTCCATCCACAGAATAAGTGAGTGAACACTGGGGTTGCAGCTTAGCTTGTGGGCACGCGCACAAGACTAGCACCACAAAAGCTGTGCCTCGTGGGCCACATCTGTCACTCCAGCACGTGGGAGGCGGAGGCAGGTGAATCGGGAGTATATACATACACTCACACACACACACACACACACACACACACTCATGCATATACACACACACTCACAAACACAAACTTAAGCACACACATGCACACTCACATACACACATACTCACACACACACATATATATATATATATACACTCATACATGCACACACCTACAGACTCACATACACATACATACACACATACATATACACACTAACACACATGCACACAGGCACACTCACATATATACATACACACACTCACACATACACACATACACACATGCACTCACACACATGTATACACATACTCACACACTCATACACTCACATACACACACTCATGCACATGCACACACATACATACATACTAACACACATACATATGCACTCGCAACATTTCAAGTGAGTTAATAAGTGAATGAATAAGCCAAAACACCTTGCAGATTTATATAATAAGACAAAACAGTAAAATCGGCATAATTAAACAAATGAGCCGACGCAGGAAAATAACTGAGGTGTGCATAGCTATTTATTATATAATGAAAGTGGCATTTCAAATCAGTAGGGGAAACATAAATTATTTAATAAATAGTGCTGGAATAGTTGGTTAACCATTTGAAAAAATAAAGTTAGACAATTGGATGCATATTAACAACTGGATCCGTTAAGCAAGTTGTTGCCTCAGTATGATCAGACGTGATGGGCCGGTGAGAGCCATGTTGCGAGCCAGGTGTGGTGGCCCAGGCCTGGGGTCCCAGCACTCAGGAGGTGTGGTGGCCCAGGCCTGGGGTCCCAGCACTCAGGAGGGGTGGTGGCCCAGGCCTGGGGTCCCAGCACTCAGGAGGTGTGGTGGCCCAGGCCTGGGGTCCCAGCACTCAGGAGGTATGGTGGCACAGGCCTGGGGTCCCAGCACTCAGGAGGGGTGGTGGTGACAGATTGCAAATTGAGTCTAGCTAGACAGGGTGGCCTGGGAACTCTGGCAATCCTGCTGTGTCCACCTCGGAGTTGGGTTTAGAGGTGGGTGAGCTACCACACCCAGCTTTTCAATGCAGTTGTTGAGGATCTGGGCTCAGGTCCTGATGCTTGTGCTCCTTACCCTTGGAGTCACCTCCCAGCCCCATTGTAGGCCTTTGGTTTATTTTTTAAATTATTTATCTGAATACACTGTAGCTGTCTTCAGATACACCAGAAGAGGGCATCAGACCCCACTACAGATGGTTGTGAGCCACTATGTTGTTGCTGGGAATTGAACTCAGGACCTCCAGAAGAGTGGTCAGTGCTCTTAACTGCTGAGCCATCTCTTCGGCCCTAGGCCTTTAATTTAAAACACCAGTGTATTTAATGGAAAATACTGCCGTGGAGTGACCTTCTTTAAACCTCTATGACCAGCCTTTTGTCTCCCTTTCAATACACAGATTTATGTATAATACACAACTCTATGTGTAAGTATAGACTCAGGGACGGATGTGTCTCTATGCAAACACACACACACACACACACACACACACACACACACACGTCTTTTGCTCCCAAAGAATGTGAGGTTATTTATAGACAAGCCCCCTCCTCCTTTATACTCATTTATGGAGTGTTCCTTAAGAACTAGAGCACTCCTTAATAATCAAATCATGTCTATTAAGAAACACGAAAAGCAGCATTACTACAGTGCTGTTTTCCCAAGGTTCTTATTGCAATCCCCCTGGTTGTCCAAATCATGCCATGTATACTATTTTGTTTACGGTCTGGGTTCATCCCAAGTTTGCTTACCATATTTGGTTCTCATTTTCGTTAACCAGGTTTTGGTCGCTGCGATAAAAATAACACAGACGACCAAGAACATCTTACAAAGCAAACAGTTTACTTGGGCTCAAGAGTCCAGACAGAATCTGTAATGATGGGGAAGGCATAGCAGCAGGAACAGGGAGCTGAGGGGTCACACCTCCACTACCAGGAAGGAGAGAGAGGGGCAGGGAGGGAGGAAAGTAGGGAGGGAAGCCAGGAAGTGGAGTGGGCTATAAGACCCCACTGATACACTCCACAGCGTCTCTAACCTCCCTAAACAGCGCCGCCTGCTGGGGACCAGGTGTTCAAACACATGAGCCTATGTGGACATTTCCCATTCAAACCACCACAGTCGGTTTACACAGATGATGTTTGGATACTGTGTTGTGTGCGGGTAATCCTGGCACTTTGGTCATGGAGGGAAGAGGACAGAGCTCAAGGCTGTCCTCAGCTGCATAGCAAGTTGGAGGCTAACCTGAGCTACATGAGCTCCTATCTCCAAAGAATCCCAAGCAAGACCAAGCAAAAGTAAACCTAAAGCTAACAGAGCTTGTGTGGTGAAGGAAGACAGGGTTTGAGCTCTCCCTTGCTTTTAATTTTAACTTTTTAACTAAGGCAAAATCCCTGTAACAGTAAGTTTAAGATGGTTAGGATGGTGAGGTTAACCATTTAACAGCACGTGATTCAGTTGTGCTTAGCGCACCCACACCATGGTAAAATATCCACTGTTTCAGTCCAGACGCTTCCTATCCACCAGGCAGCCATTCCTCATTCCCAACCCAGGTCCTGGTAGTCAGGGATCCTCCTCCTGCCTCTGTCTAATCTGGACATTTCATAGAATCGGGATCATGGAACACGTGGCCTTTTTAGGGTTCTGAGTTCTTCCGTGTTTTGTGTTTTCTAGATTCACCGTGCTGCAGCGTGTCTCAGAATTCTATTCCCTTTCATGGCTGGATAGTATTCTCCTACATAGATATGCCGCCATCTGTTTATCCATCCATCAGCTAATGTTGTATTGTTTAATCTTCTTTGACTTATACACACTGCCCTTACAGACACTCACATATAAGCCTTTGTGTGGATATCAATGTGCGTGCAGTGTGTGTATGTTATGTAAGTGCGAGCACATGTGCATTGGTACTTGGATGCCGGACGTCGACGTCTGGTGTCATCTTTGGTCTTTTTACTTTTTTTTCTTGAGATGGTATCTATCACTGGATCTGAAACTCCTCATTGGCTGGGAAAGCTAGCCAATGAGCTCCAGGAGTCCTCCTGTATCCATGGCCCCTCCTCTAAGCACTGGCGTTACAAAGAACTCTGCTTTTCATGTGAGTGCTAGGAAGCCAAACGCAGGCCACCATGTCTGTATGGCGTCTCCCCAGCTCCATCTTCATCCTAAGGCTGCAGAGAAGTTCTCACGCTCATCCTCAGACAGGATGCCAGCTGGGTAGGGTTTGTAGATTCCTTTCTCCAAGTCCATTCTTGTTTATGACTTATTTGTTTTTATTTTATAGGCATGAGTGTTTTGCCTTTACCTCCCCAGTCCTGTGATGAGAGGCATACATCACCATCCTGCATTTGTGTGGTACTTGGGGTCAAACCCAGGGTCTTGTGCATCCCAGGACAAGCACTGGACCAACTGAGCCCCACCCCAGTCCCACTGATTGGTTTTTAGATATGGAACCCACACTTGGACTCCTGCAACAGATCTCATTTGCTATTCTGATATTCACTCCTTGTATTTCCCTACTGGGTTCAATTTGCTTTAGTGTCTCGTTCAGGGATTTCTGTACCTATGTCTATTCAATACACTCAATGACATTTTTTTCTTGTTTTGTGTTGGGAAGAATACTGACCTTGTACAATGAATATTTTTAGAGATCTTTGAGCAGAATCTGCGTTAATTATTCTTTAAACATTTGGGAGAATTATTAGGAAAGCCATCTGACTCTGAGCTTTTATTTGTTAGAAGCCATTTAATTACCTATCATCATCATCATCATCATTTTTATTGTGGGGAGTGGACTAGGTCCTGAGTGAATGTGTATTGTTGGACCAATGCCTCCGACCCATGAAAATGGCAAAGCCTTCCCCTGTCCGTGTGTGTGTGTGTGTGTGTGTGTGTGTGTGTGTGTGTGCAGGAAATGTCAACCACAGCTTCCTTCTCCCAGATGTTTCTAGCTCAAGACTAATCCCTTACAGAGGCCTTCCACTAAATAGATAACCCTCCTCCTTATGCTGTGCCTAATGAATGTACTGAGTTTCCAGATTGTATAGTAGATGCCCTCCATCAGAGCAAGTGCAGCCCACCCAGGCCTAGATCGTTTCTTTGTACCCACCATTTCTTCATTCTCACCTTTCCCCAGTCAGGTGTCCAGGACCAAGCAGTGCAGGATGTTGCCATCGTCATCGTCAATGTCAATGCCATCATCAATGTCATCACCAATGTCAACATGAATGTGATTGTCATCACAGCAGCAGCAGCAGCATCTATGGAAGAATGTTGTGCCTCCATGTATGTCTATGCAAGCAAAGCTCAATGAGCCCAGAAGAAGGAAGGCATTGAGTTGGGGTTGCAGATGGTTCTAAGCAGCCAGATTCTGATTCTGAGAACTAAAATTAGGTCTTCAGGAACAGTACATACTCCCAACCCCTGACCCATCTCTCTAGCCCCCCTTTTTAATGAAGGAGCTCACAGCTCTAAATTTCCCTCTGAGCATGCTTTACCACTCATAAATGTTGGTGTGTTGTTTTTTTGAGGGGACACTTTGTATGTTCTCTATATTTTACTCCATTAAACCTGGTTTTGTAGTCTAATGTACCGTTTCCCCTCAAGAATGTTCTGTATCACCTGGGAAGAAACGAGCTGCCACTGCTGTCACAGGTGGAGTGGAGAGTGCTATACTGGTGTCTGCTGCATGGACTGTCTTTGTGATGCCTCTCAAGCCTTGGTTTCCTTCATCTTTCTAAGTGTTCTTCCCATTGATAACAATCATGCAGGGAAGGCTCCAGCCAGGAAGGAGGAATTCTGTCTTTCAATTCAGGTTGCTAGTACTTACTTCCTCTATCTCGGAGCTCTGACGTTAGGTGCAGATATGTTAGTAAGCACAATGGCCCCTTCATTGTCATTTAATGTATTTCCTTGTGTTTAACACCCCCCCCCGTGTGTGTGTGTGTGTGTGTGTGTGTGTGTGTGTGAGAGAGAGAGAGAGAGAGAGAGAGAAACAAAGAGACAGAGAGACACAGAGAGACAGAGAGAGACAGAGAGACAGAGAGAACATTTGCCATATGAGGATGTGTGCATGTGCAGTTCAAAGGACCTGGGGATTGAGTTCAGATGGCCAGCCTTGGAGGCAGGCATCTACCCACTGAGCCATCTTCATTTCTGATATCAGCGCAGGCGTTCTATCTCTCTTAGATTACTTTTGCACACAGAATCTTTCTCTATCCTTTTACTTCCAACCTATTTCTGTCTCTTCATTTAAGATAAATCTCTTAAATATACTACATAGTCAGGTCATTTAAAAAGCCCATTCTCCCAATCTTCTACCATTTAATTGGATAGTTTAATCCACTTACATTTAATGTAATTATTATTAAGGAATAATTTACTTTTATAATTTTACTCCGTTACTGTCTTATTTTTATTACATAAACCATCTTCATTTCTTTGTCATTTATCTCACTGTACATGTTTAAGTTATTTTCTTAGTATTTTCCCTGGGGATTACAATTAACGTATAATTTATAACACTCTATCTTGGAATTCATACTGACTTTATTTCAAAATTATACAAGAGCTCTGTCTCTTATAGCCTCACCTCCTGCTGTATATCTTCCTAAAATGTTGCCTACCAACATAAATTGATCATTATTATAACAAATATATAAATAGTATTTAACATGTTTATATTTAAATTTTATGGGAAATAATTTATAAGCCAATCACACAGTAACACCATCTTTTATACTTGCGTAGATACCTACATAGATATGTAGCTGCCTATGTAGACAAACTGCTGTGTATGTCCATATGTGTTTCTTTTTTCTATTGTCCAATGTCCTTCAATTTCAGCCTAAAGGACTCTCTTTCTCCATAATCCCTCTTCATATTTAGTGTCTTTTCACTACTTAAAGGCTGGAACTTTAAAAGTGCCTACTTTTTGTATTTAAAGCAACAAACACAACTGTCCTTTCTATATCTCAGCCCCTCCCATGAGCTCCAGCGTAGGGAATTCCACCTTTTTCAGAAATCTACCCTCACCTCTCCAGGTGAGGTCCCATGCCCATGCTTCCGGCAGAACACAGGCCTGGACACCTGGTATCTGGGGTGTATCCATCATCCAAACAGGGAAACAAGATTACCATGGGTTCCTAGATGCTCAGATGAAACGTGCATCAGAAACACCCTTTAATGTTCCCTTGGTTGGATGCAGGTCCTTAAACCATGTCTGGTGGTCTAGAAAGAGCAGAGCAAAGGCAGATATAGACCGAGGACGATGCCTGAGCAGAAGGTTGTCCCGGGGTTCAGGAAGCCTGTGTGGAGGCCAACCCCCTGCCTGCCAGAGGGGGCTCCTCTGGGAGGTGGTCCTTGATCTCACTGTCTTAGGGGATGAGCGTTTCAATGTTGTTTGACACGAGTAAAAATGAGGGGTGAGATGTGAACGGGGCTCAGGACACATTGTGGTCCTGCAACAAGAACCCCAGGACTCGCTCTACTGGGTTGTCACAGCATCCACGGTGCTAGGGGAGGAGAGTAAGCCAGCGGCAGGAGGTTGTCTCAGGCACTTGGTACTGAGGGCTTGGTGTGAGCCACTGGGATCAACACCATCAGGACGCCCTGGGACTTCAGCGTCCTTGGCATGGTCCCAGAAACTTGACTTTGCTCATAGCTTGGGGCTGGAGGGCTGAGAACATTTGGTTCCCGTCTAGAGAAAGAATTAGGAAGAGAGTGAAGAGATGGGTGCCTCTGAAGAGGAGGAGGAGTTATGGGGTGGGGAAGACAGGGGTGGACAAAGGCGTACAGAGAAAGAAGAGAGGGAGAGAGAGAGCAGTTAGCACGGGAGCAAGTTGGAATTGAAAGGCGTCTGGCAACCTTGCATTGCCTAGGAAATGATATTAACATTTTATTATTGTAAGGTGAGCTTTTTAAAACGGAATTTTAAATGTTACCCTGCTGTTCGGGAACACAAAAACCTTTAATTTTATGCAAATGAACAGCAAGGCGCTGAGCGCTTAATGTAAACGAACACTTTCTTTGCAGGAGAGGTTGGAAGGGAGAGGGAAAAAAAAAATTCCCCAGGATTCTTTAATTGCTGTCTGAAATTATGTAAATCCCAGCGTCAGGCAGAGCACAATTACCCCGCGGCCCTCCCTGCCAGCGCTGCTAATGTCTAACAAAATATCGGTGGGTGACATTTAGACGGGGT
The DNA here is from genome assembly GCA_964023405.1 of Apodemus agrarius. Classification (NCBI taxonomy): domain Eukaryota; kingdom Metazoa; phylum Chordata; class Mammalia; order Rodentia; family Muridae; genus Apodemus; species Apodemus agrarius. The sequence continues at coordinate 152,457,420 of OZ030008.1, forward strand.
AATGCAAATGAGAATTAATTTTTTCCAAGACAAAGGGCAGCGGAAAGATCAGCTCATTCATATACAGGAGCCGAGAGAGCTCACGATGCTGGGGGGTGGGGTAGAGGGTGCCCCCACCACCGCCAAACAGGGGTACCCTCTTGGGCCTGGGTGCCCGGGAACGCTGGCCACCTGGAGCCTCGGGTTACTAACACTCTGATGGTATTCCCGAGCAGTTTTTCATAGAAATTGGGTTAACACATGTAAATAGTCATTTTAAAAATATATGTCCCTGCTCACGTAGGTGACCCGGCCTAAACTAGGCTGTTCCTACTTTCACAAGTATTATTGCTTGCTCGGGGCCGTGTTGAAGGTACTCATAGGAACTTAGATGGGGGTCGGAGGGAATGCTCCGGTCCTTTGGCCGTAAGCGCAACGGCTGATGGTAAACTCCGGAGGAAGAACTCTATCAAGAGATGGAAGGTGGGTTGTTGGGTTTGTTTCTTTTACTCTTCCATTCAGTGCCCCCCCCAACCTCCCGCTTCTCTCTTCCCTCCATGTTCTTTCCACTTAAGAAAACAGTTTTCATTTTTTTCAAAATGGATTTTAGTAAAGGAGGTTTGCCAGAACAACTCAGAGCCCCGATGTAGCCCCCCCCCCCCACGTGAAGGTCCCCCTCACACAAAGCCCGCTCTTGCCCAACACCCTTCAGGTCTCAGCATGGGATCCGGTCCTGTCCCCTCCCAGCAGTGACCACGCCCACTTCCCAGAGCTCCTGCTAAACCCCAGGCCCTGTCATGCTTGGGCCTCTGATTCGGATTCTGGAACTTTCCAGACCCTTTGCTCAGGGAATGGCTCGGGAGTTGACATAAGCTTAAGTACTAGGAGACTGGGGGTCAAGGTGAACTCGATGGTTCACGCCCAGAAAAAGGGGAGCCAAGAGGCAGTAATGATTTTAATAAATCCTGCAGGCTAAAAACGCGTCTTGGACTGGAGGGGACCTGCTCAGAGAGGAGCAGGCTGGGAGGTTTGTGGGTCAGGAAAGCTCTTCCTTCAGCCTCTTTTTCCAGTTGTTCCCGAGTCTTTCTTGATGGTTTTTATTCTGGAGACCCCGCCCCCTTCTATGCTCTCTGAAGGACATTTTGGGTATTCTTTACATCCAGGGACGTCGATTTCCAACTAAAACCAAGACAGCTCTTGAAGTTACCCACTCTAAAAAAGATGTTTTGTCTGTTCCAATAGATTTGAAAGAATGACCTGATGTTTAATCTGTTTTTCCCTTTTAAAAAGTCACTTTAAACGTTTGTGGAATTTCTCCCCACTTCACAGCTGCAAAGGGAGCTCATTCCAGCCTGCTAAAACCAGATTACAGCAACGCTTTTGAATTCTTCTGGAGCATAAAGAATTTCCTTTTTCATTTTTTAAAAGAACAACACCCACGTAATTCCTCCCCCGACCCCTCAAGGTCTAAGAGGGAGAAAGGAATTACCCTGGACACATCACACGGAGGAGACTGACTGTACAAAGTGGTTGCCCAGGTGACAGAGGGTGGAGAAGCTGGCAGGACTGTGGGGCAAAGCCCACAGTGGCAGTGGTTACAGTCTGTTGCCGTGGGAGGGACTCAGGAATGAGGTGTGTTCTGGGGACCAAAGGCAGAGGTGTCTAGGTAAGGGAGGGAGGGGGAGAGGAAGGGGAGGGTGGGGGGGAGAAGGTGGGGGAGGGGTGGGAGAGGAGGAAGGAGGGGTGGGGGAGGGGAGGGGGCATTGCAGATGAAGGAAGCACTCCTGAATGAGAGGGAAAGAGAGGGAAGGAGAAAAGGAGGGGTGATTGGAAGGATGGAAGGAGAAGGGAGGAGGGAAAAGAAGGAGGGGGAGGAGAGAAGGAAGGAAGGGGAGGGGAGGGAAGGAGGGAGGAGGAGGGGGAAGGGAATAGAACTTAATTGCTAGGTTTTTTCTTTCCTTTTGCCCTCTGACCCCTCCTGTCCCTCCCATTAAAGTGGTTCAGCTGGGACCAGCTGCTGGCCCAGCCCTGCACTGACTCAGAACCTAGCAGAGGGAGATGAAGAAGCCTTTTGTTGTTGTCGTTGGACACAGGCCTCTAATTCCAGTTACACGGAAAGCTGAGGCAGAAGAATCACAAGTTCAAGGTTTGTGTGGGCAACTTAGTGAGGCCCTGTTTTAAAAATGGAAACTACGAAAGGGCTGGGGATGTGGCTCAGTAGGGACCGCTGCCTAGCGTGTCCTAGGACCCTCGGTCAGCAGTCCTCAACTAGGGGTCGAATGACCCTCTCACAGGGGTCCCCTAAGACCTTTGGAAAACACAGATCTGTACATTACGATTCATAACTTTAGTGAAACTACAGTTACGAAGCAGCAACAGAAATCTGTGGTTGGGGGTTACCACAACACGAGGCAGCTTCATGCCAGATTGTCAGACTTGAACTCGGCCATCTTCACAATCAATGATGGATTTACAGAAAGCGCAGGGGACAGAGCAGCACGGCAGGAGGCACATCCGCACATCCCGGGGTACAGGCGACTCTGGGTGCCACTGACCACTTTCTTTAGGTGGGCACTGTCTTAGGGTCACTATTGCTTCGAGGAAACACCATGACCAAAGCAACTTGGGGAGGAAAGGGTTGATTCGCTTATATATCACAATCCACCGAAGGAAGTCAGGACAGGAACCCAATCAGGGCAGGCACCTGGAGGCAGGAATTGATGCAGAGGCCATGGAGGGGTGCTGCTTACTGGCTTGCTCCCCAAGGCTTGCTCAGCCTGCTTTCTTATAGAACTCAGGACCACCAGCCAAAGGAAAGCAAAATCCAAAATGGGCTAAGCCTCCTTCCCCCTCAATTACTAATTAAGAAAATGCCCCAGAGTCCTGCCTAGCCTGATCTCATGGAGACATTCTCTCAATTGAGGCTCTCTTCTCTCTGGTGACTCTAGCATGTGTCAAGTGCCATGAAACTATCTAGCACAGAATTCTTAACGATCCCAAACAGATGTTAGATCTTGGACCAATAAGTCAACTGTGAAAAACCATTTGTAAAATCAAGGAAATTTCAACATGATCTGTGGTTCCCATGGCACCAAGACATTATTGTAGATTTTCGGGTGCCACGAGGCATTTTGGTATTTTTATCTTTACTTGGATAATTCTTTGCTTTCAGAACTATGCATTGAACATTTTCCATTAAAATGATCTGGCACCGATCTGGGATTTCTTGCAGAATAAAGCCACTGGATGCTGGGGAGGGTGGAAGAGACAATAGCAAGAGTCGGTGGAGACATTGAGTGAAACCCACATGGACAGAGGAGTGCTGGGCTCGCTCAGCTGGGGCAGGGTTAAAGTTTCCTACAATAGAAAGTTTCAAAAGATGTAAAACAAAAAAACAGATCAAACTAACTTAACAATTGTAGGGTGAGAGGATAAATAATATCCAAAATAGCTCATGGTGTAAGAGGGGCTTGGCAACATTAACTCAATCCCTGGGGCTCTTATGGTAGAAGGAAGGAAGGACGGAAGGAAGGAAGGAAGGAAAGAAGGAAGGAAGGAAGGAAGGGAGGGAGGGAGGGAGGGAGGGAGGGAGGGAGGGAGGGAGGAACTCTTGCAAGTTTTCCAGTGACTTCCACATGCACACACACACACACACACACACACACACACACAGTGAGAGCGAGAGAGAGAGAGAGACAGAGAGAGAGAGAGTTGTAATAAAGCTTTTAAAATATGTGTTACCAAAGTAAATAAGATTCCTATATCTTGAGGAAGTTAGAGTCTAGTTATCTATAATTGTATGTTTTATGTTTAGAAATCACCCTTCAAAACAGTGTGTGAGGGGGCTGGAGAGATGGCTCAGCAGTTAAGAGCACTGACTGTTCTTTGGAAGGTCCTGAGTTCAAATCCCAGGAACCACATGGTGGCTCACAACCATCTGTATCAAGATCTGATGCCCTCTTCTGAAGTGTCTGAAGACAGCTACAGTGTACTTACATATAATAAATACATACATCTTTAAAAGAAAATTAAAACAGTGTGTGAGGGTTGGAGAGATGGCTCAGCGGTTAAGAGAACAGGATGCTCTTCCAGAGGTTCTGAGTTCAATTCTCAGCAACCACGTGGTGGCTCACAACCATCTGTAATGGGATCTGATGCCCTCTTCTGGTGTGCACTCATAAATAAATAAATAAATAAATAAATAAATAAATAAATAAATGTAAAACAGTGTGTGTGAGAAATGGTGGGTCCAGGGGTAAGGCCGAAAGTCTCAGTAAAGTCTTTACCATGCAAGTGTGAGGACCCCCGTTTTGATCCCCAGCATCCTGATAGAAGCAGAGTGTGGTAATGTTTTTAATCCCAGTATCTGTGGAGCTGTTTTGGTGATGGTGGTTTCAGTGAGTTCTCCTGCAGGCTCATATATGTGATCACAAGGTCTCCAATTGGTGTTGCTGTTTGGAAGGCTTAGGGGGCGTGGCCTTGCTGAAGGAGGTATGTGTGTGTGTATGTGTGTGTGTGTGTGTGTGTGTGTGTGTGTGTGGTGCTGGTTTAAAGCCTTGAGCCACTTGTAGCCTGCTCTCTCTTATTCACGCCTGAGGTTCAAAGCTCTCAGCCTCCTGCTGCAGCCGACATGCTTCCCTGCATTGATGGTGTTAGACTCTGACACCTCTGGAGCCACGAACCCAAATAACTCCTCCTTCTATGTGTCGCACGGGTAATAGTGCTTTATCACGGGACTAGGAAGGTCACTAAGATACCAGCCTACCGTGATTGACAAGTTCAAGGTCCTAGTGAGAGACCCTGACTCACAAACAAACAAGGTGGATGGCTTCTAAGGAACAATATTTAAGGATGACTCTCTCTCTCTCTCTCTCTCTCTCTCTCTCTCTCTCTCTCTCACACACACACACACACACACACACACACACACACACAAATGGCCCCCATTAGCTCATATAGGGTCTGGCACTATTAGGAGGTGTGGCCTTGTTACAGGAGGAAGTGCATCACTAGGGGGTTGGGCTTTGAGGTCTCAGATGCCCAAACCAGGCCAGTGGCTCCCAGTCTCTTCCTGCTGCCTGCTGATCCAGATGTAGAACTCTCAGCTCCTTCTCCAGCACCGTATCTGCATATCTGCCGGCATGCCACAATGTTTCCTGCCATGATGATCATGGACTAAACCTGTAAAACTAAAACCAGCCCCAACTAAAGATTTTCCTTTATTAGAGTTGCCATGGCCACGGTGTCTCTTTACAACAATAGAAACCCCAAGACACACATGCACATGAACCTACACCTGCATGCACACATCTGCAAATGCACACATACACAGTGAGTTAATATACCAGCTAGTTTCAAAATTGAATAGCTTCTTAACTTCTATACAAAACAATCACCATATAGAATCTGTAAATGAAGACCTATTCATAAAAGCTAAAAATAAGAAATATAAATGGAAAAGTTTTACAATATGGAATCTAATCAAGGAAAATACTAGGAAGTAGGTCTGGAGAAAGGGGTCCATGGTTAGCAGTGCATACCGTTCCTGCAGAAAACAAGAGTTTGGCTCCTAGCCCCCACACTGAACATTTCAAACCCCGTGACCCCAGTCCAGCGTACCTGTGCTGGTTAGATTTTGTCAACTTGACGCAAACCAGTGTCTCCTGTGAAGAGGGACCCTCAATTGAGGAGTTGCCTCAATCATTGTCCTGTGGACTTATCTGTGGGCCATTTTCTGGACTAATGATTGTTGTGAAGGTGTCCAGCCTGCTGTGGGTGGTGACATCCTTGGGCAGGGGGACCTGCGATCTACAAGACAGCAGGCTGGGAGAGGAGGAGCTTCAGAGGAGCCATCCAGTAAGCCGCTGGCTTCTGCTTCAGCTCCTGCCTCCAGGTTCCTGCTGTTTGAGCTCCTGTCCTGACTTCCCTTCGTGATGGGCTGCGCTCAGGATCTGTAAACCAAATAAACACTTTTTGTCATGATGTTTCTCACAGAAATAGAAAGCGAACTGGGTTAGTGAACACTGTGGGTATAAATACCACCACCCACAGCAATGTCCCTCCCATGGGGGATGCCTGACATCTGAGCCTTGTTCTGGTGATCCAAGAAAAAGAAAAGAAAGTAAGAAAGAAAGAAAAATATATTCACCTTCTGAATCCCAGGCCATAAGCAGATCATAGGAATACATCCCACCTACACCAGCTCTCAAGCCAAGGAGCTCAGGCTGATGCCTAGTGTCCCACCAGTACCTTCCGTGCCTTCTTTGGGAGAGGCGATTGTTACTTTGCCTTAGTTTCTTTCCTTGGTGCTGTGATAAAACACCTTGACAAAAGCAACCTAAGGGAGAAGGAGGGTTTTGCCTCACAGTTCCAGAGGGATACAGTCAAGTATAGTGGAGAAGACATGGCAGCAGGCAGGGAAGGCACAAAGACATGACCAGGAAGTCGGCTGGTCACGTTGCATCTGCACCCAGGAAGCAGAAAATCAACCAGAAGTGGAGCCTGCTTATAAAGCTATAAAGCCTCAAGTCCCACCCCCAGTGACTCGCTTCCTATAGGAAGACCCCACTTCCTAACGGTGCCACCATCTTCCCAAAGGGCACCCACAGCTGGGGACCAAGGGCTCAGCACATAGCCTGTGGAGCATATTTTACATTTAAACCACAACATACCCAAACCGCGGAAACCACCAAGAGGTAAAAGCCAAAAGATTATGTGTCTACTTAGAAAGCTCAGGAAACACACATAGAAATGGTGTGCCTGGCAGGGTGGACGCAGAGGCAGAGAGCGAGGGACTCAGACCTGCACACTTAGAAGCAGAATATAATTTGGAGGAATGAGACATTATCAAAACTTAAAAGGCAGATAAAAGGAATCACAAAAAAACTTAAGGAAATAAAAATGTAATTGACCTGGGAAATTCAATGAATGGGGTAATACAGATTAGACATGGCCAGAGTAAAGAATAATGACCAGGGAGACAGAGCTGAACAAATTACCCAGGACGAGGTAGGGAGAGGACGGAAATGGGAGACATAAAATAAAGCCATTACATATTGAGAATAGAGATATTATGTCTAAAAATGTGTAACCTTCAAAGTACCAGAAGGGGACAATCAGGAGATTAGGGAAGGACGTGCTTGAGGAGAGAGTATCTCTTCTAAGAATCAACAAGGGACACAAATACTTAGATTCGGAGTCTAGAAAATCATATTCAAGAAAAATAAGATATCTACAGTAAGCTTGAGGAACGGGAACTTGAGGCGTGGCTCGGTTGGTGGGACACTCACGGCAGCAGGCACAGGACTCTGGGTTTCCATCCCCGGCACTGCGAGCTGGAAGACGGACAGATGAGCACCACCGGAAGCAACGTGCAAAGGGAGACCCAGAGAAATCAGGCAGCCAACGTGACAGCACAGACAATGTCTTAGCACAGCCTGCCTCCCGGGGCTGGGGGGTGGGGTGGGGACAACTTTAGCATATGGAATCTGGATTTAAATGTGTGTGGGGTGTGTGTGTGTGTGTGTGTGTGTGTGTGCAAGACATTAACATAGAAAGGGAACCGTGAGGTCAGAGGGAGGGGGAGGAGGCAAACGTGAGCATGGAGGGCAGGGGAGGAACCAGGACTAGTATATGACATAGGACACAAGTCATGGCAAGATCATGTCATATGAGACCCTTCGCTTTCGATGTTGACTTGAGCACCAACAGTTCGTATAGAGGTGTGCTGCCAGCAAAGCCTAGGTCATTTCCATTAGTAGAATTTCACTCACATTTTCAGCAGTTAAAAAGAGTGCTTACTTTAAACAGAAAGAGAATGGATTGGCCTGTGGTTCCCATTCACAGGGCAGAAGGACGGAACCAACTCCCGGAAGCAGTCCTCTGACCTCCGCAGGTGTACACGCAGATGCACATGCACAGGGAAACACATAATCTAAGAAAGAAAGAAAAAATGGCAACCAGGCATAATGGCGTGTGTTTCGTATCCCCGTGCTGGCTTAGGAAGGTGAGTTGGGAAAACAGAGCATTCGAGTCTGGCCCAGGCTATGCAGGGGATCTTACTTAAAACAAATAAACAGTCACAAAAGAAAACAAAGAAAATGACCTCGGGGAGAAAGTCTAAGCTACAGGCAGAATTGAAGAGCAGATAGCCTACTAAACACGCCAGTGTCTCAAAATAAACATTTATCATAGAAACAACAACAAATTCATGGTATTGGGGGCCGGGAGAGGAAACATCAAATACTGAAGGCAAACCAGTCAGGTGGGATTGTCGGAGACCTTCAGATGCGTCAGCATCCGCGTGCTGTTCAGATGCTCGTCTTTGAAAGTATTAAGCAACGCCCGTTAATTTTTATAGTCAAGCAAACGTTGGTGTTTGCTTTGAGCCTTTCGGCTTGCCTGTTATGCATCAATAGATTAATACATTTAGCCTACCTAACCTAATATTAAAAATGGATTTTTTAAACCATTAAGGGTGCTTGTTGCTGGTACATAAATAGTCACATAAAATAATGGAACATACTAAGGTTCCGTATGTATGTAGGGATGGTCCCGGGGTGGGAGGACTTGCTCTGCAAACATGAAGACCTGGGTGTGAATCTCAAGCATGTATGTGAAAATCTAGGTGTGGCTGAAGTATGTCTGGAACCCCCAGCGTTGGGTGGTAGAGGCAGGTGGACCCCAAGAGCACACTGGCCAGCCAGCCTTGCCAAAATAGCAAAGTGTCAGGTCTGTGACAGGCCCGGTCTCGGGAATGCAGCAGAAAGCAACAGAGTGAGACACGTGACTCCTGCTCTGGCCTCTGCCTGGATGTGTACCCTACAGTAACACACACACAAACACACACACACACACAACACACACACACACACACACACACACGCATGCACGCACATACTCCCACATGTGAACACATTATTCAGAAGTGGTGTTGGAACAATTAGTTATCATTTAGCTTAAACAGTCAAACCAAAACCCATCCCTTTCCAGAGCTGCTAGGTGCTTGTCTGGATCTAAACTCTATATAAAGCACATGCTGACATGTGCTTGCAATCCTGGCTCTGGGAAGGCAGAGACAGGTTGGTTCTTGGGGTGTGCTGGCTTGTCAACCTAGCCTGATGGGGGAGCCTCGGCAGCGAGACAGCCTGTCTCTAAACAACAACAAAACACAGTGTGTGTGGCACCTGAGTTTGGCCTGTGGCCTCCACACTCAAGTGCACACACCCATGTAGACATGTGCACTGACACTCACATGTGCACCCCACACACATATGCACCCATACATACATATGCAGGTACCCATGTGCAGCCTCACACATAAACACGCACATCCATAAATACACAACTATCAAATGCTGCCATCTCCTCCAGATCAGCTTTGCCATTTCCCTGGAGCTGTAAAATGCCTCCTGTGGGAAGCGCTCACCTCTCACCTAATGGCCAACCCACGCCACACATTCGTAGCCAATGGCTGACATGTGGGGGGGGGGCAGAGAACAACCCAGGTATTATTCTCAGAAGAACTGCCTACTTCGTTTTGAGACAGAGTCTCTCCCTGGCCTGAAGGCTATCAATTAGGCTACACTGGGCATGGCTGGGGGCTGGAAGACCCTGGGATCTGTCTCCTTCCACCCTTCCACCTAGGAATTATGTATGTGCCACCCCAGCTAACTGTTTACACAGGTGGTTGGCATTGAACCCAGGACCCCACAAACATGTTAGGCAAGTGCTTTACCACTGAGCTACACCCGAGCCTGGACACTGTGTCTTGATGTATCACGTGTCTTGCACACAGTACACCTTCCTACTACTTCAGTCCCCTCTGTCTCTGAACAAAGGCCTGCGACAGTCTCCATCTAGAATCACAGCACTGTGGGTTTTCTTTTTCCCGAGGTTACTGCTGAATATTTTATGGTGTATTGCAGTTGTAAACAGAATCTGCTTCCTGTTGCATCTTGCAACTGGTTATGGCCAGCGTGTAGACAAAACTATTGATTTTCAAATATGTATCTAATATTTGATTGCTCATTTATCTAGGGAGCTTTTCAGTTGGTGTTTTTATGTTTTCTGGGCCAGCGGTTGTATAAACTGAGCAGGGTGAGGACCCCATTCTTCTCCTGTCTGATGATTAAACCTCTTATCTCCCCATATATTTTATAGCATTCAGCGTGTGTGCAGGGAAGGAGGGAAGGTAGAAGAGGCCATGAGTGCTTTGTCTTTGGTTTCAGCATGAATGTCATTGTCGTGGTCCCTGCAAGGACAATCCTATCATTATTTTTATTGTATTCTGTTTTGTATGTGAGGTGCAGGTGTGCTTGAGTGTGCACATAGGTATGCATATATATGCGTGCCCATGTGCTTGGAGGCCAGAGGCCAAGGCTGGTGACTTCCTCTACTGCTCACCACCACATCTTTTATAATAATAATAATTGTTATTAATTTTACTTGTGCATATGGATAAATTGCCTACAAGTTTGTCTGTATCATGTGCATGCCTGGTGCCTGAGGAGGCTAGCAGAGCTTTTCAGATACCCTGCAACTGGAGATGCACACGGTTGTGAGTCAACATGTGCTGGGAACAGAACCTGGCTCCTTTAGAAGAGCAGAAAGCTCCCTATAACCTATGAGCCATCTCTCCAGCCCCTACCAAGGATTTAAAACTGTATCCATGCAGGTTATATCTTTTTGTTGTTGTTATAGTTCCTTCTGTTACAATGTATTTGCCATTCTTTCTTACATGTCTTTCTTACATGTCAGCAAGACTGAGGGCAAGCTTGCTAAAAACAACATGTCCTCTGCCAGGTCTTTTTATGTGAGCTGCCCACAGGAGGGTCTTAGTGACTCCAGGTGAAGTCACATTGACAGCCGAGGTTAACACGTGGGTCCTGGTCATCATGCTTGCTTACTGAGCACTCTAACCACTGGACAATCCCACTAGTCCTGTCCTGCTTTATGAGGGATTTTGTTTGGTTTGGTTTGATTTTTATTGTTGTTGGTAGTAGTGGTAGTGGTGGTTTGTTTTTGAGTCAAGGTCTCATTATGTAGCCCTGGCTGTCCTGGAACTTCTGTTGTAGGCCCGAGTAATATTGAATTTCCAGAGATGCTCCTGTCTTGTCCTCAAGTACTGGAATATGTTGTATGCCATCATTCCTGACTTTTTGTTTGCTTGCTTGCTTTTGTGTTGAGGTCTGTCTATATAGCCAGGACTGTCCTGGATCTTGCTTTGTAGATCTAGCTAGCCTTGAACTCACTGAGATCTGCGAGCCTTTGCCTCCTAAGTGCTGAGATTAAAGCACCCCATGCCTTGTGCCTCATGACTTAATAGACCATGACACTCAGATTCACAAACACAGCTATAAAGGATATGAGAGTAGAAACTCCCAGTTGTTCTTATGAGACTCTGTAGCTCTATACACATGCTAACCCAGACCCTACTCTCCAACCCCTTTACCCTACCACACACCCCCCCTTATAACCATCCTACCGTTATCAGCTGATGCCACAATTCCTGTTTTTTCCCATCAAGACTATTTGGCTGTATGTTTAGGTTTTTTTTTTGTCAGTCTGGTGCATACTTGAAATAATTTCTCATTGGCTTATTTCACTTTAAAATGCTTTATTTTTATTAACATGTGCAAACTGTATCAGTGTGATATCCCGACACATACACACATCATGTGCTGGTCGGGTCTGCCTCCCTCTGTATGTTCACCCACTATCAACTCCTAGCAATCACTAATGTGCAGTCGGGATATTGTTTTCAGCTTCACACATGAGAGAGAATGAACGCGTTATTGCCTTTCTATGTCTGGTTATCTCACATAGTGCTTTAAGCTTCAGTGTGTCCATTCTACTGCGTGTACCAGCTTTACAGAAGACGCTAAAGGAATCCTGGATCCTAAAGCAAAAGACAGTTGCCATAATAAAAGTGCATGTGAAGCTATGAAAGTGACTTTTATTCTCCTGCTATAGCTGTCATATGGGAGGCTTACTGTCTCCATCTGCTAACCTAGGTCTAGTCCTGGAAACTTCCAGCCTCACATAGTCTTATCTAGGCCTATAATGTTTTCAGCCTCTGAGACTTGCTGCTGAATAAGTGCACTCTTTCTTGCTCTCTCTCATCTCTGGCTGGCTGGTTCAACTCAGCTGTTCTGGCTCAAACTCCTCTCCCAGCTGACTGATTCAATCTGGCTTTTCTCTGCGCCCCTGAATTGCTCTGCTTGACCTCAACTAACACTAGCAATCTTTTGTAATCTTCTGACTCATTCTCATTCTCTAACTTATTCTGTCTTCACCTGTGTCTAGCTTGCTTTCTCTTCAGTCTTCTCTGTAAAACTCTCGTGGTAACACTGCCTTCTTCTCCCTCTCTCTGCTGCTCAACTCTACTGCACTGCTCTCCAGGAGCTCTACTGTATTCCTGGACTGTACTCTCTTCCTCCTGCACTGTCTGTCTCTCCTTAAGTAGCTTCCCTTTCCTCTCTCTTCTCTTAAGAGTTGGGCATATCCTATTCTGTCAAATCTCTCTCAAATTCATTACTTTTTCTGCAACTCAATTAGACATCACTTTCAAACATAGGTGCTTCCTTCTACAAACTAACTTTACCTTCATTGTTTGGGATTAAAGGTGAGTATTAAGGGCATGTCTGTATTCCAGCCAAAGGGATTAAAGGAGTGTGCTAAGGGTTGAGCCACATCCTAACTAGAAACAGGTTTAAATATCCTATAACATGAAACTATAAAACCCACTGGTAGTTACCAAAAAGAGAAACACAAAAGGTCAAAACTTATCCATATGTTCAACCACAAAGATGAATACGGAGGGAGACTAGAGCAAACAAAATCTGAAGCCAACTCAAGACTAATAAAATAACAGACAGTTATATAGCTACAACCTTAAATATGGATGGATGAAATTCCTCAATTGGAAGATACAGACTAACTAAAGAAAATGAAGTCCCAACAACATACTGCCCGCAAGAAACTCAGCCACAAGTGAGGTCATACACAGATCAATAAGGAAAGATAGAAAAAGATCCTCTGTGCAAATAGAGACTCAATGTGTGCACATCCCAACATACATCTAATAAATACATGTAAGAAGTAAGTTAACTCAACACATGACTTTTTTGTCTACTTGGTAAATGATAATGAAATGATGAGGGCTCTTGAGTTTGGGATGCTTGTCAAACTAATGAGGTGGAGAACAACTGGGGAAGACAACTAGTGTCAACAAAAACGTCAAAGAAAATTTAACATCAATTAAAGAAAAATATGTCAATATGCAATCAAGACACCAAGTGAGAAGACAGCACATGTGTCTGCAATAGATCAGACATCCCAAACAGACCCACAAAGAGGTCTGTTTAACACCTGGAAGCCAGTGACTCATCAGCAGAGTTAAGGAACAGGATACAGGAGTGGCACTCTTCTCTGAGGTGCAAGGAACTGACTAACAAAAGTCTTGCTCATGAAGACTTGCCTGTCTTCTTTACATTTTCAAAATATTTATTGATTTTTATATGTATTAGTATTTTGTCTGCATGTTGTGTATCCCCCATGTATACAGTGCCTAGAGAGGTTAGAAGGTGTCAGATGTCCTGGACCTAGAGAAGTAGACAGTTGTGAGCTGCCATGTGGGTGCTGGGAACCAAGGCCAGGCCCTCTGCAAGAGCAATAACCTCCGAGCCATCTCACCATGCCCTTCCTGACCAGCTTTTGTTGTCATCTTGACACAATCTACAGTCACCTGGCAAGAGAAACCTTAACTGAAGAATTTCCCAAATTAGAATGGCCAGGCACCATGTCTGAAAGAGATTGTGTTGGCTTGTGATTTTATATGTGAGGTTCCAGGTCACTGTGGGCAGCACTGTCCCTAGGCAGGTGGCCCTGGGCTGGATAAGAAGCAGGAAAGCTGAGGAAGCATGAAAGTAACCCAGCAGGATTCCTGACTCAGGTTCCTGCTTGAGCTCCACCTCTGACTTCCTTCAATGGTGGATTATGACCTGGAAGAGCACACTGAAATAAATCCTCTCCTCTCCAAATTGCTTAAGCTAGGGTGTTAGCAAAACTCAGAGAAGTAACTGGAAGGGCCCTTACCACTGAGCCTTATCCAGCACCGCAGTATCCTATAAAACACAAATCTCAGTGATTTTTAAACAATGTAAAATGTGTCCAAATCCTACTCATCCAAACAGAAAGAGACTGACCAATGTCCTCTTCTCACGTATCAACTGGCCAGCACCAGCACCTCCATAGCACGTGGGCTGAGTGTGAAAACACGGGCAGAAGCAAAGAATATTTAGGAAAGTTTAAAATATATGACCCTTTGACAAATCAATTTCACTTTTCGTAGTTTATTCCAGAGAGAGCCTAGCGAAATTCCACCTTGATTTTGTTCAGTGGTTACAGATTGATGCAACCACCCTGTGCAGACACTGGAAAAGATATGGAGCCCTCAAAAGATGCCTGAACCAGGCCATGTCAGCATCGCTTTACAGGCTCATACACCGAGTGAAACTGAAGTTAGGCATTTCATGCTATCTGTGAGAATCATGAGGCCCAGAATGGGAGCGTTCCTCCCAGCAAGAAGCTGAGAGGAGACTCGAACTGATGTCTGCCTACTCTAAGTCACAAAACAAAACAGCAAAGAACCCTTAGGCTGGTCTAGGCTAGATGTTACTGCACAAAAGCCCCTCAACCTCCAGAAGACAGAACCTATGCCCCCAAACTCTGGAGAAACTGCCTGTTTGTTCAGTTGTCTACAAAGGAAAATGTATTAGCTGTTTCTAATAGATTCTGCAAATTTTACATTTTATTTTGTCAGTCTGTATACACGTAGGTGGTGCTCTGATATAGAAATGTCCCCCATACGCTCATGTATTTGAAGGGTTGGTCCCCAGGAAGCCTCTTTGGAGGAAGCAGTCACTGAAGGCAGGCTGTGGGGGTGTATGCCTCACCCGACTTCCTGTTGTCCATCTCTCATCTTCCTGAATGTGGATGGGATGAGATCAGCCAGCTTCCTGCTGCTACCCAGTGTCGTGGCTTTCTCACTATTATGGACTCTGCCCCTCTGAGACCATATGCTAAATAAACACTTTCTTCCTCAAGTTGCTTTTGGTCATGGATTTTATCACAGTAACAGAAAAATGACTGATGCAATGTGCATATGTATACACATACAGATGTTTAATGCAAGGGAATGTTCTAAAAATCTTTCATTGCCAGACTGAGGCTGGGATTCCCTGATGAACATTGGTTTTGCATTTGAGAGAACCCAGTTTGATCTCTCACCTCCCTGCCATTCCAATGGACACCATTTCCCTGTTATTTCCAATTAAATTACATGAGCCTTGTCTTTGAGTTTAACAACTGTGTGAGAAGAAAGGTCTGTATTTATTTGTGGCTCTTTCCCCCCCTTCCCCCACCCCCAAAAAGTCCCCTGGGAGAAGCACAGCTAATCTGGGCCATTTCTTAAGTTTGTGGTGGACAGGGAGCTACAACCACTACTTTGAAATTCTAAGTGATTGTCTTTGCATGTGTGCTTTTTCTTATTTTTAAATTATGCATGCATACACAGAGATGTGGAATTGTGCACATGAGTGCAGTACCTACAGAAGCCAGCAGAGGGACTGAATTCCCCTGATGCTGGAGTTCCAGGCAATATGGAGCTGCTTGGTGTGGGTGCTGAAGATCCAACTCAGGTCCTCTGCAAAAGCAGTATGTGCTCTTAACCTCTGAGCCACCTCTTCAGTCTCTGTACTTGTATTTTGTGAGCGAGTTCAGATAGGGCAACAGAGGCCATGCTGGGGGCTTGGGTCTGGACTCTCATGAAGTCTTTCTAGAAGGACTAATGATAAGTGCTCATCTCGGAGGCAAGCAAGGTAGTATCTTGGCCAATGTAGCATGGCCCCACTCGACAGGTGGGTGAGCAGGGGTCTCTCACCCACCCTGATCCAAATTCTGTGTGTTCCACACAGAGGCTGCAGGCCCACTGGGAAGAGGGCTCATATTGTCATAGGTCAGGGCTGTGGCCTGGAGAAAGAACAGGCAGGTATGACCCTGGCTGTTGCCATGTCTTCCCACTGTCCCACTGCAGTGGCAGCTTCGAGGAATCCTCAGAGACAGGGATATAGGAACAGTTGGCAGATGCGCGGAGCGTGGGACAGAGACGTAGGGGAGAAGACAAGCCAGGTGCTGTGCTGCCTTACGAGCTGGCATATGAAGTCTATAACCCCGATGGGGACCTAGGAGGTCTGAAGGTTTAGACGGTATGACAGAGAGATGACAAAATGACCCTCCCTTCCTGCCAGCTGCCCTGAAGCGGGCTCTGCTGGGGGATCTTTGAACCCTTTAGCCAGTGGAATGCACTGCTCATGGACCCATGCATGTGTCAGACCCACATACATCTCAGAGCTGGGAGCCCCGGGCCTTCCTTGCAATGGTGCAAACACTCCATTTGTCCCTTGTGAAGGGACAGGCCTCCTGCCTGTCTACTTGAGCTGAGGTTTCTTTCTCTGCTTTCAGACCCATCCTCTGCCTCAGCTTTTCACTAACCTGAGTCTTCAGACCGACCCTATCCAGTCAGTCTTCTGAACTCTCCAGCTTGCTGGCTGTGGATCTTGGGACTTCCTAGCCTCCACAAAATGAGCCATTTATTTGTACACACACACACACACACACACACACACACACACACACACACACACTGTTTCTGTTTCTCTGGAGTACCCTGATAGATACAACTGCCACCCACTGGCCTTTGTGAGAAGCCCCTGCCAGGCTCCTAGGCCAGTTGCCCTGGTAGCCACCCTGATATGTCTCCTGCTTACTCTCAGCCTGTTTGTGTCTCACACATACCCATGACTCCACTCTCAAGACTCCAAACCAGCTCTCAACTTGAGTCTTGGTCTAAGCCTCTTCCCCATGACTCTATGCCACCCTCATCCTCTCAGACTTCAGCTGACTCAACTCTGGGAGGGAGCGCTGAGCAGTGAGTGGGTAAGAAGGTTTCCTTTTCTTCTGGGCTTCATTGCCAAGTGGCTGAGTGTGTGTCAGGGGACTTCCAAACTAACACCTGCCCAGGTACCATAGGTGCCACTAAATCATGTGCACATACATGCATGAGTGTATGTGTGTGTGTGTGTGTGTGTGTGTGTGTGTGTGCCCGCGATCATGCATGTATATGAAGGTATGCATGCATATGAGTAGGTATGGAATTGGGGTGCAGCTGCAAACCTCTCTTGCAACAGCCTGTCCTCTACCAAGCTGGTGGATGGCAGAGAGCTTACAGGCTGCCCTCATTAATATTTATGACAGAGAGAGGAAGTTGCATAAATCTTCCCTGATACTTAATTAAACCAAACTTCTTTTGATTTCCCCTCTTTCTGCCTCACCGAGTGTGGCCAGCATGCCTATTAGATGTTCATCCTCCCCCAGTGGCCGAGGCTGGACCGATCCACCTGCTATTCCACACATCTGACATTCCAGCATCTGTGGAGCCCAGGGAAGCAGGTGACCCCTACAAGCCCTTGGAAAACTCCCTCCATTTGAATTTGGCCTGGTGAGGGACAGAGACCCAGACAGAGCACTGGCTTCCCCAGGACAGAGGTCCAGGACAGGGGCAGAAAGGGAGTCGAGGAGCAGCGGAGGAGGGAGTGGAACCTCCCACCCTGTTTGCTGCTCACACAGGAGGTCACATATGCTGTGACCTTCATGGCCTCTGAGGAGTAGCTGGGTTCCATAGAGAGGATGGCATGGACCTGTTCTCTCACCCCCTGGCCCCACTCAGCATCCAGGTACCACAGCAGAGAACCCTGGCGTGAGCTCCGTCAGAGCTGGGTGTCTCCCTGGACTCCAGGAGCTGCTTAGCGCCGGGCTGACATATCTTTGATAGGGCATCATACACAGGAAGCAGCTTGACCCCTGAAGGCCCCTCTTAGCGTGGGATTGACACCAAGCATTGACTTTGCTTCAGGCTTATCCACAAATCTCAGCCAATTTTTATTAAAGAGCCGCGTGTGGTGTGGAACATGCCAGGGAGACAACCTTATTTATAGATCTCGATCAGCAGAGAGGAGCCCACGCTTGCTTCCGCTGGCGCCCCAGCTTGCCTCCCTCCACCTCAGGTGGGAGGGGTGATTGGCAGGCTGGGATCCTCATTGCTTGCTCCCCCTCCCAGTCCAGCAGCACAAAACACACAGACCCATGTGCAGACAGACACACAGACACGAACCTGGAACAAGCCCAAACACACATTCTCTCTCTCTCTCTCTCTCTCTCTCTCTCTCTCTCTCTCACACACACACACACACACACACACACACACACACTTTGTTGTGAACTGAATGGTGACACCCCCGCCCCCCACCCCACCCCCATTCATGTTGACAATTTAACCTCCCCACCCCTACACACACATATGCAAAGTGATTGCATTTAGAGCCAGGGCCTTTGGGAGGTAATGAAGGTTACAGAACATCATTAAAAAAGGGGGCTTTAATCTGGTGTTCTTGTAAACGGACAAGACATGGAACATTCTCTATTCTCCTCTTCCCCACCCCCACCTCCTGTGCACACAAAGGAAGATCAAAGGTAAGCGAGGACCCGACAGGATGCACAGGGAAGCAAAGTCCCCAGCAGAATCTGAACAGGCCTGCAATGCCTGGAATTCAAGACCCAGAAATGTTGAGAGTGAAGATTTGCTGTCTGAGCCATCCTGTGCATCCAGGCTGATCCCAAGACAAATGCGCACAATTAGGCAAGTAGTGTGTGCACGCTACTACAGACACACACACCTGCAGCTGTGCATGCAGCAGTCCACACACATGGAGACAAGGTGAGTTAACTGGATTTGCCTCTCAGGATGTTAAAGGATGAACTGGGGACTTCCAGCGCAGGGAGGGACAAGCAGATAGAGACTGGGCCCACGGGAGCATGGACTCTACCTCAAAACAAAGACAGAGCCTCACCATGTAGCCCGGCTGGCCCGGAACTTGCTATGTAGACAGATTGGCTTGAACTCATGGAGGTAGCCCAGCCTCTGCCTCCCACGTGCTGGGATTGAGTACTCATATCTTTCCATTCCCATGACATTCGGTATGTGCATGTAACCACTGCTAATAAAGAATGCCTGGCGAGTGGCGTTATCCTTAATTGGTGCGGCTGATATCCCGGTGCCCACTGTGAACCGGGCTTCCCACTCTCTGAAACACAGTCCACACGATGGAAGGAACGGTGACATTAGGTACTTACTGTACTGGGGTCAGCACCGATGAGAGGTGTGGATGGCAGGAGTCGAGGGCTGTGACTGAGTTTTGCCCACACCATTGGCATGAGTATGAAGTTGATACCAGAAGCCCTCGTTGCCAGCCAAGCACCCCAAAGCCTGATCAAAAAGCTCTGCGGACTTCCAGGCCTGGTCTGCAGTCTGTTTGACAGTTGTTAATCTAGGCAGGATCTTAACTGGCCAACTCAGGAGGGAAGAGAGGGACAGGCAACAGAGTGACCGTGTGCCATCAGGCTGCCTAAGGACAAGGCCCATCTCCCCTAAGGTTATTTCTGGCTGGTGTGGGGTCTTATCATGGACTAAATCTAAATGTGAGTAGGCGAGCTGGCTCAGGATTGTCAGGTGATTGGTTTCTCTCTGGCTGACTCATGACCAGAACAAAAATGTGAATGTTTGGCTCCAGGGTGGGGCTGGGAGTCCAGAGGGTTCTGAAGGGACGTATAGATTCCTGTCAAGCACACATGTTCTGGGATGAGGGACATTCACGGATATTCCTCTGGCTTATTCTGCTGAGTTCTGGACGTATGACTGAATGAGTCACCAGGGCTGCTGGCCCTGGGGACCCTCAGGAATGGGAGGGAGAATGTGGTAAGCCCATGCTACCAGCTTCCCTCATACAAGGGGATGAGAGCCCCACGTCCTTGCCACATGCTCTGCACATTCAAGCCCTGTGGATTCGTTCTCTTCTCGCCCAGACAGGTGAAGTGTGGAGCACTCCCAGAATTATAACCCCGAAACAGGGAGGTCTGCGGGTGACCAGAGATACTCAGAATGGGGAGCAGGAACCAGGCGCAGGCTCTGGGATCAGAGCTGGCATCAGGCAAGGCCAACAACTGGAGTCCCACCCAAACGGACCTTCCATGGCTGTGATGGCTAATCTTGTTTGTCAACTTGTCGACATCTGAAATGGGCTGAAACCCAAATGACTGGGCACATCTGTGGGCCATTATTTCTAAATTAAATCATTTGAAGCGGGGAGACCCTCTTCTAATCCAGATCTTTGAGGTGGAAGATCTTTAATCCAGATCTTTGTAACGGACATGGAAGAAGAAGGAATATCTCTCTGTCTCTGTCTGTCTCTGTCTCTCTTTCTCTCTGTGTGTCTCTCTCTGTCTCTCTCTGTCTCTCTCTCTGTCTCTCTCTCTGTCTCTCTCTCTCTCTCTCTCTCTCTCTCTCTCTCTCTCTCTCTCTCTGCTTGTTTCTTTGACTTCACAAGCAAGTTCATTCCTTCACTGGTACTATAGCCTACCTCTTCAAGATTCCAGAGTATACTGAAGACCAGCTGACATATCCAGCCTTTGGACTTAACAAGTGCTGAATTCTTGGACCTTCTATTCATAGACAACCATTGTTAGATCAGCAGGACCATAGCCTGCGAATAATTCTAACAAATCCTGTGGGGGGATAGAGGGACACAGAGAGAGAGAGAGAGAGAGAGAGAGAGAGAGAGAGAGAGAGAGAGAGAGAGAAAGAGAGAGAGATTGATTTAATAAGTTCTATTCCTCTAGAGAACCCTGACAAAAATAGACTTTAGTACCAGGAGTGGGGTATTGATGTAACAGATCTGACGGAGATGTTTTTGGGAGGATTGTGGAAGGACTTTGAATCTTTGGGCTAGAAAAGTCATTGACTGTTGAGAGCTCAGTGAGCTGTTCTGTAGGATCTTGGAAGATAAGAACGTTGAGAGCAGTGCAGACATGGAGGCCTGGCTTGTGACGTTTCAGAGGGAAGCCAAAATCCTATCCTAGTCATTTGTGTGCAGTATCTGTGGTGTCTGGTCATCTGGAGCTGAAGTATTTGCTGTGATTAAGAAGAAACCAGCATCATTGAAGTGAAATCTTCTGGGAAGTGCTTCCTGAGAGCCAACACATAAAAACATGTGTTCTGGAGGTGGCCAAAGTCGTACCTTGTGCTGTCAGGCAAACTTGGTACTGTAAGAGTTACCCAGGTGGTGCTGGGTTTTATGTCAACTTGACACTAGCTAAAGCAGAAGTTCTCAACCTTGCTAATGCCGAGACCCTTTAATACAGTTACTCAGGTTGTAATGGCCCTCAGCTGTAAAATTATTTTATTTCTACTTCATAACTGTAATTTTACTACTGCCCCAAATCATAACCAAATATCTAATTTGTGGTCCCTGTGAAAGTGTTGTTTGATGTCCAGATGGGTTGAGACTCACAGGTTGAGAACCACTGAGCTAAAATTATCTGAAAGGAGAGAACTTCAGTCGAGATATGTCTTCATAAGATCCAGCTATAGGGTGTTTTTTAAAATTAGTGATTGATGGGGGAGGACCCACCCCATTGTAAGTGGTGCACCGAATCCCAGGAAACACTTCCCAGAAGATTTCACCTCAATGATGCTGGTCTCTTCTTAATCATATCTGATTCTTCAGCTCCAGATGACCTGACACCACACATACTGCACACAGATGGCTGGTTAGGATCTTGGCTTCCCTCTGAAACGTCACAAGCCAGGGCTCCATGTCGGCACAGCTCTCAACGTAGGATCCTCCAAGATCCTACAGAACAGCTCACCGGGCTCTCAACATTTGACGACTGGTCTGGTGGTCCTGGCATCTGTAAGAAAGCAGGCTGAGCAAGCCATGAGGAGCAGCCCAGTACGCAGCACCCCCTCCATGGCCTCTGCATCAGCTCCTGCCTCCAGGTTCCTGCCCTGCTCGAGTTCCCGTCCTGACTTCCTTCAGTGATGGACTATGATGTGCAAGTGTGAGCCGAATAAGCCCTCTCCTCCCCGGCTCACTTTTGGTCATGCTGTCTCACCAGCCCTAACTATGATGAGGGCGGAGCAATGCTGGAGGAAACTGGGGCGGGTGTGGTAATGAGAAAGTGGGCGGGGCGTGAGGGGGTAGAACACAGCACTCCAGGTTTCTGGCTCACACAGAGAGCAGCTGACCTGGGGCAGGAGCTCCACCCTGTTGATAAGGCCTGGGCCCAGGCTGCTAGAAGAGAGTCAGAGAGAGGCCTGAGGCAAGCTGAGAGCGAAGCAGGGTTCACCCATCATCTCTTGCCTGCAAAGCCAACCAGAAACATGCTATTTCTAGAGCGATAAGCAGAATTCCCAGCTGTGGGCAGGGGAAGACCAGAGTGCCAGCTAGTAGGCTTGGGTTATTATTATTATTATTATTATTATTATTATTATTAAATTTTTGAAAAGCAGTTTGAAATGGTGTAAATGATAAACATCAATATAATTCTGCATTATGCAAATTTACTTCCGTTTATGATTAGAGAGTCAGAGGATGTGGGTACTGAGCCCTCAAGCCCCAGGTGTCGCCTAGCTGAGAGACCTTTCCCAGTTTCGTCATCTCCATCTGTGAAATGGGAGGGTATTTTTTCCCTCTCACCAATTTTTGCGGTTAGATGACAGGGAGGATCTGAATACAGCACCTGAGGAGCTAGACCAGGTTCCACAATGAACTCAAGGCTGTCTGGAGGCATCCTAACCATACATCACCGCAAGTATGAAAGAGCGGCAGCATCAACAGCTCGGAATTAGGGCCCGTGATGTGGGGAGGATCTACTTCCCATCCTTCCTTCTGGATCCCCGGGGCCTCCGCTGGTGGAGAACTGAAGCTACTCCCGGTTAGCTAAGATTAGGTGGGTCAGCCAGAGCAGAGCCGGTTTGCACCATTTCTCCCATCCCTGAGTTAAGACCTCTCTGAACTACAATTCCCATCAGGGAGGCTCCAGAGGGAACCAGAAAGAGCAGCACCGTAGGTAAGGAGAGCAGCATCATGGGAATTGTAGTTCCTGTGAACCGTTTCCTGTAAAGGAAAAAAAAAAACAAAAAAACAGAGACATCCATGGCAGAGCAGGAATGTATCTGATGGGGATCGGGGGTGCAGTGCATAATTGAGAAATCAGGTTCTTGGTCTCATTAATAAAACAATTTAAGAATAAACTCAAATGGAAATTCTAGGACAATTTTGTTGGAGTTTAAAATAAAAACCTCAGGGCAGGCAAGCTGTAAAACCTCATCAGCTGCCTGGAGGAAACAGAGAAAAAGCGCTGCTTAAGCGGCCGCTGAGGTCAGACACTTCGCAGACCAGCAGCCCAAAATGTTAAGCAAAGCATGCTTAGAAAAGATAGAAGAAAAGAAAACGGATCCCCTTCTGAATAAGTCAGAAAAGTGGGCTGACTTGTGACCCGTCATGGTTGCGAACTGTAAGGTCCTGCACTGCAGGGTTGAATTCTGGGAAAGAAAAGTACGGCATCTCATTAAAGGACCAATTATTCCACCTAACTCTTTAGCATGGCTTAGGGTGAGCTCACCTTCCTAGGGCTGGAACCAGCTCAAATGGGATGTAAACCAGATATTCTACCTTCTTGATCGGGAGGTTTTTGTTTGTTTGTTTGTTTGTTTTATGTTTGTCTTCTGCTCTAATATATTAGAGGAAACCCCATAGGAGTGACTTCAGTTTGAGCCTCAGTTCGGACAGCAGTGACATCATCACAAGATTTGGTAACGGGGCTCAGCTGGTATCTTTGCCTCACACGTGAGTTGCCGTGGGTTTCATCCCAGCACTACACAAGCAAAAAATAAATAAATAAATAAAAATAAAGCGTGCACTGGGAAATGTGGGAAGCATACAGGGGCACCACCTTTTATGCAAATTTTGCCCCAGGAACAAAAGTAAATTCTAGAAAGCATTTGCTTCTGTCTTTCACTGTATTCTAGGAAAATGTGAACTGAATAAGAAGAGGCTCAAATGTAAGGAGTGGTGTCAATGTCCTGGGTCAGAGGTCAGTTGAGGAGTGAGACGCACCTGAGCACGCATGCGCACAGAGACAGGCTCTGGTAGAGATTGCTGTGGAGGGAGTGGCTGAGGAAGGTGGGGATCACAGGAGGGAAGGAACCTGGACTGGGCACTTCCGATTGTTGAGAAGACCATTTTGAACACAATGAGTAGGAGAGAACGCAGAGGGATTTAGTGTGAAGTATGGGTTTGTGATGGAGCTGCTGGAACCCTGCCGTGATACACCATGGTAGACCTGTGGGATAGTGTGAGAGCCAAAGAAGAGGTTTTCCGGGACTCGAGAGTGGGGGTCATGCTCTGTGGCACCTTGCAGGAGCTGATCTCTGTCTGTGGCCACCCACTGACGCTGGCTGGCATTTTGACTAGCTTTGGCCGGTCCTGCTGGCTTTTGTGTGGGTGTCAGGGATCCAGCCTTGGCATTCGAACTCTGGTGTCCATGTTTCTGCAGACGGTTGACATCCCAGCCCAGACATCCCAGCCTCGTCTGCTGTCTCACCCCTTACATCTCATCGTATTTCAAGGGGGAGCAGAAGTAAAAACCTTTTCAGCTAGCAATCCCAACATAAAACTTACCCTTAGCTATATATGCTGAGCATTGATTCTCTGTGTGTCTGTGCATGTGTGCATGCACATCTGTGTGTCTGTGTTTGGATGTGTGTGTCTCTAGACTGTGCATCTGTTTGCTTATGTGTGTATGTGTATCTGTGTATTGTGATACTCAACTGTGTGTGTTTGTATGTCTGTGTTTGTGTGTCTCTGTGTTATACATGCAAATCTCTCTCTCTCTCTCTCTCTCTCTCTCTCTCTCTCTCTCTGTGTGTGTGTGTGTGTGTCTTGGTTAGAGTTTTATCGCTGTGAAGAGACACCATGACCATGACAACTCTTGTAAAGGAAAACAAGTTTCTTGCAGTTACAGTTTCCTACAGTTTCAGAGGTTCAGTCCATTATCATCACGGTGGGAAGCACGGCAGCGTGCAGGCAGACATGGTGCTGGAGAAGGAGCTGAGAGTCCTACATGCAGATCGGCAAGTGGCAGGAAGAAAATGCCACTGTATCTTGCTTGAGCATCTAAGACCTCAAAGCTACCCCTAGTGACACACTTCCCCCAACAATGCCACACCTCCTAATAGTGCCACTGCCAATTTTCAAACTATCACAGTGTGTGTGTGTGTGTGTGTGTGTGTGTGTGTGCACCTCTGTGTGCATTTGTGTGTGTGTGTATGCCTTCACATCTGTGTGTAGCTGGAGTGCATCTTCTCTCTGGCCAACAACTGAAACTCTAAAGGATGGATTTTCAGAGGCCAAAAGGCGTGCACACATTTAAGTCTCTTGACACCTCCTGCTAAATCACCCTTCAGAAACGTCTCCCTGATTTTGGCTCTTTCTGCATAGACTGTTGTGGAGTATCCTCCTACACATGTGCACCGGCGGCGGTTAGACTCATTATTTTAAATCTTTGTCAGTGTGGTAGGTGAAAATTTGTCTCAGCGTGGATATAATTTGTATTTCCTTTAATTACTGGTGAGGTTGAGATCTTTTCCTATTTATTAGCCTTTTATATGTCTTCATCGGCTGGCGAGGTGGCACAAACAAGAAAAGCAGGCTACAAACCTCTGTGCATAATTTGATCCTAAGTTTGTTAGAAACAGACAAGCCTGGCCAGAAGACGAATGTGTGCTGTGGGCACGTCAGGATGGTAAACAAATTCTCTTCTTCATTTTCAACTTTGTTCATTTTCCAAATTACACACGATGAGCAAGGGTTGTTCTCATAGCCCAAGAATATGTGAGTTTTAAAAGAAACAACTCTAATGATCTTATTAAAATGAGTCCGAAGTTTTCAGATGGAGTCGGGAGGCAAAAGAAGTCCCCAGTGTCACCAGAAAGTGCACTCCAACCGAACTGCCAAGGGCATCACCGCAGACACCCAAGTGCAGTAGAGTCTGCCTCAAGAAGGGGCAAAGGGGAGGCTCTGGGGCGGGGCAGCAAGCCCAAGACGTGGCCAGTGGGTACCAGGCGCTCACAGGCATCCGTGGGTAATTACATCCCCTTTTAACGCATGCAAATTGTATCAGTATTATTTATATATTCAAAGCCACGGATGAATAATATATGCATTTATGCAGAGGTAATTGCCTTAGCCAGGTTCTTCCTGGGACTTTTATTGTCTCCCCAGATACTGAATATTCAACTCCCCTCTCCCGACCAGTGGCTCTGTCTGCAGCCTGGTCTCCTCCAGGGAAGGGGCTGCACTTGCAGGGAGAGAGGTTTGGTTGGGGCGTGGGGGGTGAGTACCGGAGCAGGTTCAGCTGTTCCCCATAATACCACACTTGAAGGTAGTGGGGCTAGGGCTCAGGCCAGGGCTCAGCTCCTAATCTCTCAGCCTGGACCATGCCTGTAAACTGTCAGTCTCAAATGTTAAACCCAGATCTTACTCTGTGCACATGGCCAGCTCCACCTGCAAGATCTGCTCTTCCCACCGATAGCCTGATTCCGGACCCGCTTCCTTTAACTTTACCTTTGCACAGACCACTGCGGCAGGACTAAGTGGGGCGTGGCGGTGTGGCAGGACAGTCTAAGCAGACGCCCTGTTACTTCGTCCATCTTTGTCCACTTACAGTAGGTGCCTCATCTCTTAGGTATCCCCAAATGAAGAGCCGAGAATGTTGTGAGGAGGACATCTGTTAGTTGAGGAGCAGTTTGTTGCCTCTTTCCAAACATCCTTTGTCTAGAAAGGCCCACCCCTTTTTGAAAGTGGTCAGGGGCAGCGCCTGCACCCCACACGAGGCCTCGCCAGGATTTGGATTCACAGGGTATCACATGGGAACTGTATTAAGAAAGTTGGTCCAGAGGTGAGTTTGGTATGAAGACAACAGGCTCCAGAGGCACTATGAGGTGGAGCACTACTAGGTGCTCACAGAGGGGAGAGGAAAGGGATGGAGTCTTGGATGGAGGGTTCCTGGTAGAGGTCAGACAGAACAGAAACAGGTCACCAAGGGGAGCAGTATCCACGTGTGTCTGGATCACGGTTTAGACGTGTTGTCTAGCCGAGTCAGTACCCCAGTGAGCTTTCCACCCCAGCCTAGATCAGACTCCTGACATCAGACCCCAGCCCTGGCTTCTCTTGCACGCTAGGCTTCTGTGTGTCCTTGTCAACAGGCCATGTGACCATCTTCGATCTGGGATCTTCTGCTATAACAGAACGCCACAGACTGGATCATTTATGAACAACAGAAGGTTCTTTAGCTCCCGGCCCTGGAGACCGGGATGTGCATTAGGTGAAGGTCCCTGCACTGTCATAACAGAGCTAAGGGCACAGGAGTGGAGGGAAGGCAGAGAGGTAAAGCGGGCAGAACTCAGATTCCATCAGAAACCCACTCCCACAATAGCTAACCACGCCCCCTTGGCTGCATGCAGAACCCTGGCCCCCAGAGGGATGCACCGCCCTTTCACGCTGTCACACCCGTTACACTCCTTGGTGAGTTTTGTAAGGACAAGCCACATGTTTAATAATCCACACCCTGGCCCTGGCTTTCTGCTGTTCCCACAGGGCCTGGCAGGTGTCAGCTCTTCACCGGCGACTCCAGCCCAGCCCTCAGCCCAGCCTCTTGACACCATCAGTGCGGAAACCTGTGCGCGACACCCTTCATATGTCTCCTGAGCCAGGCCATTCTCACCATTTCCTCTGCCACTCTGACCTGGTGCAGGCTCGTGTCGTGTCAATTTTGGTGGCCATGGCAGTACCCTAGTGTTTTCCTGCTTTGTGCTGTTTGTTTCACAGCAACCCAAGGTACCTTCCCGCCAGCGGACAGTTGCTTTCCCTGTGGTGGCCTCTAGTTGGAGCAGAGCCCAGGTCTTGTGGAGGCCTTCGTAGTCCCCCCATGGTCTTCCCCTCTGCCTGTGGCTCACTTAGTCTTCTCTCTCCATCCTGCCCTCCCCTGCTGCTTGGGGCTGGTCCAGGGCCCTGCCCTGGGCTTGTAGGTTGCAGCTGTAGGAGGTCGATCATTTCAAACATCATTTAAGGTGAGGTGGAAACCCACCTGCCACCCCCCCCATCAGGGCAGCCTGGACACGGGCACCTGCCCAGCGGGGTCTGCTCTGGGGTGCACAGGAACAGGGCAGGCACTGGAGAAGCTGCAGGTGGCAAAGGGAATGCCATTATCCAGAGTGCAGTGGGGTCCAGGCAAGGCTGGGGTTCATCCTAAAATGTCAGAAGCACTGGAGAAGGATTGGTGTGATGTGCCCACACCCAAGTCCCGTCCTTACCTCGTGACCAGTTTTGCTTCTGATATCAGCACTCACTGGGGTTTTTTTGAAGGGAACCTCGGGCATCACAACAGTTCAACCATCAATATTTTAGCCACACACCAGGTCCTCCACAGCTGCCTTCACAGACAGTGGCCTCACGACTGGCTCTGTGATGAGTTTGGCTTCCGGACCCTCAGCCTCACCCTCTGGAATGATGGGAAGGATTGCATCTTCAGCAGAACACTGGCAGAAAACGTAGTTGGGGATGGCCAGGCGCAGGGGACAGAGAGTCTCCCGAGGCCTGCCCAGGGTGACTTATGGAAAACTTGGGTCCCAATCAAAATGTCAAATAGATTTTCGAAGAGTCATTGGCAAGCTGATTCTCACATTGATGAGGGAGAGCAGAGGGCCAACAGTATCCCAGTCAATATGAGAAAGAAACATTGACTTTGCTCTGCCTGTTTTAAAACCCGCTGTGAAGGGGCCCGGCACAGAGGCAGAAGGTGGGTAAGGAGAGCCCACTCCAAGCACTCCCACCCTCCCCTGCTTCGTCCTCACCCTCTTGCCTGTCTCTCGCTCACCTTCTGTCCCCCCTCTGCCCTCCCTCCCTTCCTTCTTGTCTTTCTTTTCTCTTTTTGCCAATTAACTATAAAAGCAATTTTTTTCAATCACACTGGACAACGGGATGGACAAATGGAGAAACAGAAGCAAATGCTCACCCCCTGCTTGGCCCCATGCAAAGGTCAGTCTGTGACGGATTGGAACCCTTGAACTATGGACTCCTACAGGAAAGTTTAGGGAGATGCGCTCACAACACAGAGCAAAGACCAAAGCACACAAGACACGGGAACCGTAAACAGAAACAAAAGACTGGGCTTTCGGTTAAAACTTGTTTATGGAAAGACTGGGAAAGACACAGGCATGCTACAATTTCAAAGGTTCACAGTTTTCATGTCTAACAGAGGGTTCTTGTTCCTTCTGTACAATGGGTATGCGTTCAGGTGTATGCACGCAGAAGACAGTCTCAGGAGCGGTCCTCGCCTGGCTCCAAGCAGCCTTTGGTCTTGACTGTCTGCCAGGCTACCTGGCCTGCGAGCTCGCAGGATGTGCTGTCTGTCTTCCATGTCACCGCAGGAATGTGACGTGCATATCCTACTGTGTCCAGCTTGACGTGAGTTCTGTCGATCCAAACTCAGCTCATGAGGTTTTCATGGCAAGGACTTTACCCGTTAAGCCATCTCTCAGCCTCGGGCTTTCATTCTTTGTATGTAAATATGTCCTGTGACTAAGAGCAAAGCCAGGAAGGCAACCAAAATAGGGAATAACAAGTCACAAGAGAAAACACAGAAATTCCCCCCCGAATCACTGGAAAGAACGACCAGCAGCTTTAGCAAGTCACCGATTGAAATTACATGAAGGACCAGCACGCCCAGTAGAATGGCTGAAATTTAAAAGACCAACAGTATTAAGTATTGACAAGGATGGGGAGCAAACAGGGAGCTCTAAGCTTTATTGATGAGACTGTAAACACGATGATATGGTCACACACACACACACAATTATTTAACGTTGTGTGTCTGTGTGGGATAGGTGCACGTGGCTGCAGATGCTCAGAGAGGCCAGAAGAGGGTGCCAGATCCCCCGGAACTGGCGTTTTGGGTGGCTGTGAACCACATGGGTGCTCCTAACTGATCTGAGTCCTTCAAAAGAGCAGTCAGGGCTCTTAACCACTGAGCCATCTCTCCAGCCCCTGAAACACTTAAAAGTCAAACACAGTTGCTGGAGGTGGGTCAGTGGTTAGGAGTAAGTACCTAGTGCTCTTCCATATTAACAGTTTGATTTCCTGCACGCATGCCAGGTGCTCCTGTTAACTCCAGCTCCAGGGGACCGGATGCCCTTTGCTAGACTTCTTGGGGAACTACACACAGGAGGCATAAGCATGTAGACACACACACACACACACACACACACACACACACACAAGAAAGAAAGAATGAATTGTTTTTAAAACAATACATATGGTTGCTGGTGGATAACCAGGTCATAGATGATATCCAGGGCTGTGGGTTGGAGCCTTAACAATGCAGACATTTAAAATAAAATCATAAAAACCAAAAAGGTCTTGCCTTTTGACCTAGCAAGTCCACTCATAAGTGTTTACCCAAGGGGTGCGGAAGAGCTGCAGATAGCGCCAGGAGGCGTCCTTCATGAGTGCCAAACACCAGATGTCTGCGTGGTCTCAGGTCGTGATGGGTCTGGAAAGGACTAGAAGCCTCCTGCATGGCTGTTGTGGTGAATGTCTGTGTGATCAGGGTGAGGAACGGACTCACAGCTTGCTGCTCACACCCTGGAGTATTGCTCAACAATGAAAAAGGAGGAAACTGTTAATCACATGGTTTATAAAGTCACGTGACTTTCCTAATACAAAGTTCAAGAGCTCAAAACTCTAACGTATGACCAAAGAAGTCAGGACGGAGGCTCTGCCTTTGCGGCAGGAGCGGACACTCGCTACACTTTTGTCCCCAAGGAGATGCCATGACAAGGACTTTGTGACTCTAGGAAGAGCTCATAGGACGACTTCACACATTTCCTTCCTGCTGAGAGACTTTCAGATGATGCACCGAGAGACTCTGATCTTAGAGGGAAACAGAGACAGAGAAGGCAAGAAACCTGCCCAAGGTCACACAGCAGGGTTAGTGCAGGTATAACCCGGTTCCCTCCTCACTCTTCATATCTGCCAGGGGCCTACCTCACCTACCTGCCCCCAGAGGTCCCAGGACCCTAAAAAGGAGACAGACGAGGAATACCGCCCCCAGCCTGCTACAAATCTGATGATAGGTCTCAGCAGGCAGGACTTGGGCAGTGCCTTCTTCTCTTCTCAGAGACTCCAGCGCATGTGAGAGCCCGGAGAGGCAACCAGGGAGGAGGAGCCGTGGGCACCTTGTTCCCCACTCAACACTGGTGAGGGCGGAGGGTTCTGTGAGCACCGCAGTGCGGGCAGGTGTAGGGGGAGAGGGTGGTGGAAGCCGGGCGCGGTGGGGAGGGTTGGCTGCCGGAGAGGCGGCCAAGCTAGCGGAGCCTCTGTGGACCCACTTGCCCCTAAATCACGAGGCCCCATGAATAATGAATAAGAACCCTTGGATCCTTAATAGTAGTCGCATGTCTTATTAAACTAATATTTCACAAACTTTATTCTCCCTGTGGTTTGAGGTCGGAACAAAGCCGTTGGGGGCGGGGGTGCCGAGGGGCGGGGTGCCGAGGGTCTGGGAGGAGCAGGGGCCCAGCAGCCGCCGCCACTCCGTCAGTTCCCCCATGTCCAACCTGGAGGGTCACGGGTAGCCTGTTTGTTCTTTCATCCCATGGTGACCTGTGACCGAGGGCCTCCATGGAGCCAGGACACAGCATAGGACAGACGCGGCAGCGCCACGGCTGGGAGGGAGAACTCCAGGCTGGGACACAGTGGAAGGCTGAGCTGGGGCTGGGAGTGGGGGCCTGGGGGGCTGGCTGCACAGACGGCAAGGAAAGGAGATCCAGTAAGCTGAGAGAAAGAGCCTACTGTGTGCCAGGGGACCCCCAAATTGGGCTGTGAGATCCGAAATAGAGAGACCCTGCCTCTGTCACCAGCCAGGTAGCCTTGGGAAGACAAGGGTTAAGTACGTAAGTGCCTGAGATGACCCTGACGTGTTGGAAACCAGAAAGGGATCTGGAGACTCTTGGGAGCCCCCGTTATAGCTCATGGGTACTGGCTTCTGTCTAGACTGAGTGTCTGAAGGGTCTGTGGGAGAACCGTGGCATAGCCCAATGGTGGGACATCTGCCTCACGTTCATAAGGCACTGTAACGGCCACCAGGTTTTGGCTTGGCCCTGCCTGCCCTTGTCAGAGGAAGCAGGCGCTCTCAGCCTTGCGAGCACTGGGAACCAGCTGGAGAGGAGGGTGCGCACAGAACCCCTAGTCGATTCCATGCTTCCCCATCCCAAGCCGCAGCCCGCTCCCAGGTCCCCGCCGCTCACCCTGGTGGCTGTCCCTCTTCCAGCTCCATGACTCTCCAGTCTCCGTGTGTGGCCCCAACTCATCTCCTCCACACCCTCCGGCCCCTGTCCTTTCTCAGCCCCGCTACACACCAGGGATGCGTGTTCTCCAGCACCCTGAGCACCGCGTCCACCGCGAGACCTCACAAGCTGCCTCCCTCCAAGATGGCTGGCCTGAGTACCCACTCCTCAGGGGCGGGTCTGCACTTCTCCCAGGCCCTCCAGCTACATAGATCCACCCACTTGCCCACATCCCTATGGGGTACAGGCCCCACCCATGCTTAACTGATTAAGGTACAGTCTCTGTATAAGGTCCACAGGCTTCCGAGCCCATCCACTTCCCACCTGATAGCCCCAGCCCTGTAAGATTCAGTGCCTTTTAACAGCTGCCTGGGACCATGGTGTGCGGCCATGACCCTGTACCGTGGATATCTGTAAAATGGGAAGACAAAATGTTAATTAGCTGCTGAGATCAGGAATGGTAGCAGTACTGGTTGAGTTTAGTAGCTCAATGAAGAGTCTGGAGTAGAAGGAATGTTCTAGAAGCTCCTAACAGGAAGTCATGGTGATCCCATGAGAGCAGTTGCTAAGAAGAGCCTATATCAGATGGCCCCGCCCCCTGCCCTCCAGCATAAAGGACGGTCAAGGCGTGAAGCTAAAACGTCATGAGAAGTCTCTAGGAACAGACTTCCGCAAAGGGACACCAGCAAAGGACGGCTACAGGGAATCTACCGACATGATGGCCTAGGTCAACCAGTACTGCTACCATTCCTGATCTCAGCAGCGAATTAGCATTTTGTCTTCCCATTTTACAGATATCCGTGGTTGACCTATGCTCAGAACCAGGGCACAGAGCCACGTGAAGATCACTGCAGACTCTGCAACATGAGTCCCGGATGTGAAGGAGAAACCTCAGCTACTCAGAGTGTAGGAAAGGCAGTGGGGGAGGGGGAGGGGTCCTGAGAATAGAAAAATACTGCAGTTTCCTCCAGTGCTGGGCACCTTGCACATGACTGTGGAACCTAGAGGACACTGGGGCCCTGCGCACCGTTTCCTGAGCAACGGGCAGCAGGACCAAGATGCCACCCAGGGGGACGCAGATCGGGTGTACTTCTCAGGTCAGCCTGCAGACCGGGGTTGATATTCTTTTCCGCTGACACGGAAAGAGAGGCAGCACGCGACACTTCTCCAAGAAGTCCCAGGCTCTGGGCTGCCCAAGTGAACGCTATTGATCCAGAGAGAAGGAACTGTATCCCCATCCCAGGCTCTGCCTAAGACTGGGTGAGGAGCCAGACCGGAAGCATTGTCAACAGCAGCCAAGTGGGGCAGCTAACTGTCAATCAGAGTGTGGGGGCGGGAGTGGGCAGTAGAGGGAGAGGCTAAACCGGGACGAAGTGGAATTGAAAAACAAAAACAAAAACAAATGTCGTTTTCAGAATTAGATTTTCTCAAGACTGGTAGTGAGTTCTTCGATCCCGGAGATAACCAAGTTAAAGCTGGTGAGCGGCTGTGTTCGGGGCGTGGGGTTGGGGACGCTGGTGCACTAGAGGCTCCAACCCAGGCCCCGGCGGCCTTCCTTCCAACCTTGAAAGCATCATCACGGAATGTGTTTACCCCTAGGAGTGAGTCTGTCCCCTGCGTAAGTCCAGGCCCAAATCAAACCTCATCTCTGGCCGGTTCCCCCAAGAAGAGGCTCAGTCTGCTACTCTCATGGCTTCGCCCTACTTTACTCGTGGCTAACTGGAGATTCTATCCGCTCAGTAGAGTCAGAGTCACGTGACGTGCTCACAAGACTCCATCAGAAAGAACCCCCTCCGTCGCTGACCCACGCACCCCAAGGCCGGGCACCGGGTCCCGAGTGCACTGAGCTAGCCTCTTACCTGGGCAGACGAGCTGCCCTCAAGGGGAAGTGGCCTGTTTAAGGTTACACAGCTGGGCCCAGGAGGGACGGGGGATCCAAAGTCAGCCTCGAGGGCACACAGTCCCAGCGACGGGCTTGATCAGCCGGGTTCACAGTGAGAACACAGCACGACCCGGTGCACAGTCCTCTCGGGGAGGGTCTGGCCTTAATTGCTCAAGTCTTCCTTCTTTGTCTCTGCCCTTGCTGTCCCCACCCTGCACAGCCCCGGGGGCTCTTCCATCCCCCTCTCCTTTACCCTCTCCCACCCCATCTCTCCCTCTGTGGCTCCTGTTCCCACTGTTTCTCTCCCCCCATCTCTCCACTCTGTCCTTTCTGTATTTCTGTTCCCTTTCCGACCAGCTCCCGCCGCCTGGACCCCACGGAGCCACGTCTCTGCTTCCCCTCGTCCTCAGGAGGCGGCGCACATCGCCAGAGCGTCCTTTGTCTTTCCAGCTTGCCGGGGCCTCTCCCCCCTTTCCTCCATTTATGAGCTGGTCTGCTAGTGGACAGGGTAGAAGGTGGAAGCCACTCACTAGTGACCCATCCTCGCAATCACCTCATTATTTATCACCAGGGACACTGGTGTTTCCATAAATTACCCCGACCTGGAGCTGCCCGCGCCGAAATCGATAGTGCCGCTTGCCTAATACCCAATTATTAATAACCATGGGGGGAAGGGTGGCCAGACATGGCCAGACATGCCACTCCGGGCCCTCGCCTGGCAGGGGGAGAAAAAAGGCAGGGAGGGAGCTGGGATCTGCCTGCACAGGGTAAGAGATGGCTTCGAGAGAAGGAGCTAGTGGATCCCCTACGTCTTCCCAAAGTCTGGGACACCAACTCTGAGACCTAGGCCCCTAGGGACAGGCAGAGCTCTGTCTTGGGCACTGTCAAGTGAGGACAGAACACACTGAAATTAGCTCTAAGGGACCCACCCAGGACCCTGGCCATGAGAGTAACTCTCCTCAGTGGGGAACTGGGGTGGGCCCTGCCGCATGCCAACTGCAGGCTGCCAGCCTACTATGTGCACTGAGGAGTGCCTTAGGTGCAGCTCTGTTACCACAGTCTCAGTGACTGGAGGACGGAGGCCCAGAGAAAGATGGGGGCAGGGGAGGCTGAAACGCAGCATCTGAAGTGGGGTGCGACCAATGAGGCCCCCACCCCCGCTCGAGGCTCTGAGGGCCAGAATCAGAGCAGCTGTGCATGGAGGAGAGGGTCCCAGGCAGGGGGAGACAGAGCTCCAAGAGGTGTAAACACACCCTCAAGCTGTCCCCTCCTCTCTCGCAGAACCACTTACCCTACATGTGCACATCAGGACCGTGCTGCTTTTACATACAAACACCGTCTCCCTGTGAGCATTCTTAGCTCATATAGTTATACCGATTCAGAGACACAAAGACACACCACCATTAAAGCCACCCACGAGGGCACAGATACCACAAACAGAAAACCGAGCATGCATGTGTACCGATGCACACAGACCCCTCCGGAATCTACCATCTATAATTACATGCATCCTCACATACCTTCCCAACCCATGCACCCTTTTGTGCACCCAGCATGCACACTACACAGCAGCCTCTGAAGGCATCTTGCAGGAGCTGGCTGGCCTGTTCCTCCCAGAGCCCAGTTGGTGCCAACACTGCCACCTTGTGGCCATAAGTGCACAGTGCATCAGCTACAAGCCTGGACCACTAGGTTGGAGAAGGAGGAGGAGGACATGGAGAAAGAGACTGGTAAGAGGCAGCACCCAGGCCTCTCCCCACGTCCTTGGCCCTGGCTCTTCATCTAGAGGAACTCAGCCGTTGCTGGACCATTTCAAAGTGAGACTGGGAATAGACCTGAAGAAACCGGGTTGGAAATTGTGGCATCTAGAGCCAGCCACTGTGGCTAGGATGTGCACCTAGCATCAACCTGCCTTGGTCCATGTCTCTGCTCCCAGTGATTAGTGCCAAGTGGAAGGCAGTTGACACGCCCCCACCCCACCCCCCCACCCCACCCCACCCCCGCCACCATGCTAGCATAGACTGCTAAGGCACTTAAAGCCTTAAATTCAATCTGAACTTCACTGTTCATTTACTCATTATATTGACAGGTGAGGCCGTCTGTGTCAGGGACAGTGTTGGGATAATGCCACCGTGAGCATTGCAGATGGGTCCCTGTCCTAAAATGCCATTGCTCAACTGAAGGGGTGTTCCCGCGGGTCTGTAGTCGTCAACCCTCAGGAATGGCCTACAGCGTAATTTCAGAAGTTGAGTGCTGACAATTTCCTGATTTACCCTAATGGTAAACCTGCCATGTGTCCCAAGAAAGGCTAGTGGAGCCTTGCATGAAGAGGGATACAGCAAGGAAGGCTTCCTAGAGAGGGTGTCTGAGTAGCAAGTGCAACGGCCCTGAGCTGGGCTTGCATGTGAAGATGAAAGTGCGCTTAGAGCCGAGAGCCAAGTGGCAGAGGGTCTGTGAAGATGGAAAAATGGAGGAGCTGGGCCACGCAGGCAGGGCCTGAAACACTCTGAGGTCGGAGCTTTGGAAAGCTTAGGCCAAGCGCACAGTGGCAAAGTCACATGACTTCAGGCTCACAGCCTGCCTGCGGTTCCTGAGAAACGGGTGCTCACCAATGATTCCCAGGACCACTGTGCTCCAGGCTGGTGACCCGATCACCAAG
Organism: Apodemus agrarius; assembly: GCA_964023405.1. Taxonomy (NCBI): domain Eukaryota; kingdom Metazoa; phylum Chordata; class Mammalia; order Rodentia; family Muridae; genus Apodemus; species Apodemus agrarius. Next base: position 152,494,302 of record OZ030008.1, read on the forward strand.
AGAACTTCAGCTGCCCTGCACAGTCGCTGGGGACAACTTCACCGTGACGCATTAGTTTTATGGAATACTATGCAGCCACTAAAATCCACAGAAGCACCATTCATTTGTTGGTGTGGAATTACGGATAAGCTTTGTAAAATAAAGACCCTAAGGCAGTGTTCATGAGCTCGGCACTTACCAGCTTGGCTGCGGAGAGACAGCAGCAGGAGATCTTTTGAGCACAGGGGTTCAAGGTGATTTGGCACAACACAGGAAGGTCCCAGATCCTAGGATAAAATAACCCCCCTCCTAACCATAGTGCTCATAGATTATCATTCTGAAATATATATTTCCCCTTATTCTTTTTTTCCTTTCATTCTTGGTCTGTTCATGGTGTCCATGTGAGTGTGGGTGTGCACACACATGTGTCTGTGTGAGTGTGGGTGTGCACACATGTGAGGAAACCAGACGTTTAGAAGTTGGTTCCCTTACCCCATTGAGGCAGGCTCTCCCGCTTCTGCTGTACTGAGCAATCCAGGCTTCACCAGCCTTAGAATTCCTGATTGATTCTTTCACCTGCATTTTCCGTCCCACCACAGGCATTCTGGGATGTCAGATGCCTGCCAGGGTATACATATTTCCCCATGAGTTCTGGGGCTGAACTTGGGGCTCAGGGTTAGGCAGCCCGAGGCCACCTCCTCAACCATACCGTATTTTCTTGATCCTAAGAGGTGTGTGGTTTTTAGGGTGCACATCGTATGTGGACATATATGTTTAATACACTTTGGAACTGTGCAGTTAACCCTGGGCTTCAACCTGAAGTCTGTTACTCTAGAATCAAGGGGAAAAGCCTCATGTACATATTTACATTCATGTCTATGAAAATTTCCAGAAAGACATGAGCCACAACACCAAAAACTTACTCATCATGGCTGGGGTGTGGCTCAGTTGGTAAACTGCTTCCCCAATGTCCATGAAGCCCCAGGTTTGATCCCTAGAACCCATAAAAAAAGGTGTCTGCCTGTAATCTCAATACCTGTGAGCTAAGGCAGGAAGATCAGAAATTCAAGGCTATACTTGGCTATATAATAAGTTTGAGCCCCTCCTGGGCTGTATGAAACCTGTCTCAAAACCAAGACAAACAAAAAATATTTTACTGTAAGATGATTTTTTTCTTTCTTTTTAAAGAAACTGTGTTGTATAGGTTTTTAACAAACTGTGGACACATCACTTTTATAACCAGAAAAGAAAAATATACCATATTTCTATATTGTAAAACAAAACAAAAGTTCAGATTGAAAACTAAGAAGCCAAGTCTCCTCATATCCACTAGGCTGAAGGATTGTCAAACAGGGTCTCAGACATGTCTGCCAGAGTCCTTAAGCTCAGCCACTGGGAGTGCTAGCCTCCTAAGACAGGAAGGATTTGAATGAGTGGAGACCAGGAATGGGCACATCAGGCAGAAGGCACAGCCTAAATGGTGGTCTGGGAACCTGAGACAGTTCCAAGCCATCAGGGAGATGGCTTGGGCTGAGAACAGGCAGAGGGCAGTGAAGATGACAGTTAGCATGGGGACATTGGGTGACATTGATTGAGGCTTTTCATGAATGGAGACTGTTCAGAGTGTTCCATAAGATGTCCTTTATTGTTACCAGCAAAACTATTCTTTACTGCACCTGTCCTTTATTGTTACTAGCTAAACTGTCCCTCACTGCAACTCATAAGTGAACATCTTGACTCCAACGTCTCAGGATGGGACTGTAACCACACACCGTTCTTTAAAATAGGAGTGATTTTAGAATAAGGTCATTAGAGGTGGTTCCTAATCTAGTATCAGTGTCTTGATATGAAAAGGGTCCAGAAGTGGGCTATGGGCGACATTAGAAGGAGGAAATAGTTTCAGCCAGATGGAGGGAGAGACCTCAGAAAGAAACGACTATCCTGACCCTCTCATCTCAGACCTGCAGCCTCCAGAACATTGAAACACAAATATCTGATTGAATCTACTTGTGTGGTCCATTGTCATGACAAACTAGCTCACTTCATTTTCCTCAAAGGGCTCTATAGGGCTGGCATCTCAGCTATCTTTGGCTGGGTGACAAGCTCCCCCGCTATAAGGTCCTAAGGATTTAAAGATGTAAAGCCCTAAGGATTTACCATGCTCAAGGCCTTGGCAGGGTGCACTCATTCAGCTCCATGGGGTATCTCCTGGAGCAGACCTTGATCGATAAGGTGCACTCCCATGGTGGGCAGGTTGGCACTGACTGCACACAAGGCAACTATGATGGGCTTTCTTGGATTCCAAGAGAGGGAATCTCAGGGAGCCAAACAAAGGTGGATGGTATTTTATGATCTGCTTGTAAGCACAGATAGACCAGGCATTAAAGTGTACTGAGTGTAGGAGGGAGGCTCTGCCGTCCCACAGGAGGAGTGCATGGGGTCAGTGTTGGCTGTGCTATCTTTGAGAAGGGCCCATCTGTAACAGTGGGTGGGTGCCTCCATCATCCCTGCTGAACAAATGAGGACATGAAGGTAGACAGAACCTGAAACAGCCGGTGCAGACCCTGTAGCTGTGGCAATGGATATGCTGGTGCTGGGGTAGGAAAGGCCTTCAAGGGTAAGTTCATGGTTTAGGCTTAAAATGGGTAGGCATTCGGAAGACACGGAGTGTGTGTGTGTGTGTGTGTGTGTGTGTGTGTGTGTGTTGAGGTCAGAGGACAACTTTAAGAGGTCAGTTCTCACCTCGTGCCTTGAGGATCCTGGGATCAAACGAATGTCAGCAAGCGTGTAAACGGACACCTTTCTCTGCTGAGCCACCTGGCTGGCTTGCCATCTTGTTTACTGAGACAAGGCCCCTCATTGGCCTAGAGCTCACTAAGTCGGTGTTTCAGTTGCTGTGAAGAGATTATAACCGAGGAAACTCTTACAAGAGAAAGCATCTAACTGGGGACTGGCCGACAGTCAGAGGCTTAGCCTGCTATCATCATGGTGGGGGGCACAGTGATGTGCGAGCCACTGGAGCATCTGAGCCAATGTGGGCCACCACAGGGGGCTGTGCTGGCTGGCCAGGGAGTCCCGGCATCTTCTGTCTTCATCTCCCCTGTGTTGTCATGGCACGTGCTTGTAGCCATGTCTGAACTCAGGGAGCCATGCCTGTGCAGCTAGCCTTTAGAGACCGAGTCCTATTATACTTGTGTTCCCAGACAGTCTCCCTGGCGGCAGGACAGAAGGAAGGGTGGAGGGCGGAGAGCAGGCAGTGCAGTAAGAACTACAGGGCTGGGGTGTGGGGAGCTAGCCCCACCCATGGGTGCTGAATGATGACTACTGCTGACTGCACTCCTCCTCTGGCCAACTGAGTCCTCAGTCTCACAATGCCACATAAAGGACTTGCCAGATGCCTTCTCCCCAGGACATATGGCTGTCGTTGTGCCAGGCCCTGTTACCAGTTCCTATCACACATTGGGTTTGGTTTGGCTACTCAAAGCTTCCATCAAAGACATGAGTCCTTAGTGATTGCTAAATGAATAAATAAATGGCTGGTTGAATTAATGAATGAGAGAACTGATGAATGAGTGAATTAATGAATGAGAGGGCTGATGAATGAGTGAATGAATTAATGAATGAGAGGACTGATGAATGAATGAGTGAATTAATGAATGAGAGGGCTGATGAATGAGTGAGTGAATTAATGAATGAGAGGGCTGATGAAAGAGTGAGTGAATTAATGAATGAGAGGGCTGATGAATGAGTGAGTGAATTAATGAATGAGAGGGCTGATGAATGAGTGAGTGAATTAATGAATGAGAGGGCTGATGAATGAGTGAGTGAATTAATGAATGAGAGGTCTGATGAATGAATGAGTGAATTAACAAATAGGTGCAGGCATTAGTGAACGTAGGAGTAAATTAATGTTAGGTAAGATTTTTTTTAAAAAAAGGAAAAAGGAAAAAGGCAGGTGGAACTTAACATCAAATTACAAGGACTCAATCACAGGTGTTGGGGTCCACTTGAACTGTGAGTCTGAGACATCTCCACACGTGAGCGGCAAAGGGAAAATAAAGAAGGCGAGTGGGCGGAACCCTGGCTGGCGGTAACAGGTGCCCACCACAGCCTTCTATCAATCAGCCAAATAGCAATGGTCGGGCCCAGAAGGCAAGGTTGGCCCTCGAATGAGCTCAGACTGGAACCCGCGAGGCATGAGACAGCTGTGTCACCTTCAGTGCCCGAGGCCACCTGCTCAGGTTTGGGTTTATCAGCCGCACAGTGGGGATGAAGGTGAAAGGACCGTGGAGGGAGGCAGGACCTGAGAGGGCCCTGGCGGTGACCTGGGCTTGGCGGCAAGGAGCGGCTTACGTTCCTCACCCTCCCATCCGCACCAGCCTGTGGGCTCCTCATGGGCAAAGTTTGTGTTCCAGGTCAGCCAGGGTGGGTTGGAGGAACTGGAGGTCTCAGCAGTCAGGTGCATTGTGGGAAACTGGCTCGCCATGGAGGTGTTCACACCAAGGAGTGGGTGAGGTATCTGGATACCAGTCAGAAAGACATGGTTTCAGAGACTGGACAGAGCCAGCTGGACCCACAGGAATCTAAGAAAAAGGGGTCTGGGAAGGGGTAACTGAATTAAAAAAACACCTGCAATATGCACCCATCTAACAGCTGGGGAAACTGAGGCTGAAAACACTGCAAGTGAAGATTTTGAGCCCAAGCCTTTCTGACCCTCAGTGGGGATGGACCTCACCTTTGAGGAGGAGAAACAGCGGATACTGAGCAGGCAGCAGGGGCCTCACTCTGACAGTGACTTGTTGGAGACAGGGAAAGGCACTGTGTCTTGGCTCCTGACCTCGCGCTCCTCAGCTTGCCTGGTTTCCTCAGAGCCTCCAAAGACTGTTCCCTCTGGACTCACCACCCAGAGCAGCCTGACCTGCAGGAGAGCAAGGGAGAAGCAGAGTCCTCCACAGCCCTGTCATCCAGGTGCCTGAGGATGAGGGTCACTGCCCCTCTAGGTGGACGGAGACAGTGAAGGACCCTTAAACACCGCACATGACCAAGGAAGGAGCATTAGGCCTGCCAACGACCCCCGGATGTCCTGCCTTCTGCCTGAGACCTCGATAGGAGGGAAGGAGTCACTTTCCAGCCCTCTAAGACCCAAGTGCAGACAGATGTCTCTGGCCAGCAAGTTCCAGGGAGCCTCCTGTCTCCACCTCCGGAGCGCTCAGACTGCATGACTCTGCATGGGCGCTGGGGAGCTGAACCCAGGTCCTTCTGCTTGCACGGCAAGCGCTTTACCAACGTAGCCATCTTCCAAGCCCACTGGCCTTCATCATTAACTTCTTGTCATTCCCGGCAGCTGGGGTCCCCATGGGTTACCACTTGGCCCTCTGCTCTCTGGTCAGGACAGAGAGCTCCTCTGGTCCCGTCACGATGAGCTGCGCTCCCCGTTGGCAATGGAAGCGGGCAAGCCTCAGCCTTGCCTGCGCCCTCTCCAGCTGGCTCTACTCAAGGCCAACCTCACACAGCTCTTTGGACACTGATTTGAACAGCTCCCGGCTCTGCACTCTGGCCTTTAGCCAGGACAGGCCCACAAACACCCCCAGGACTCCCCCTGACTCAGTCCAGTTTGTCCAAAGCCCCTGAGTCCCGCCTTCCCTCCGAAGCCTGCCCGCCCGCTCAGCTCAGCGGTTCTGTTGTATTTGACATTCACCCTGCAGCCCAGCCTCCGAGGACCCCCCACGGCCCTGCCTGGGGACGCAGACTGGGTTCCAGCTGGCTGGTGAACCCAGCCAAGCATCACAGCTCCCGCGACATCCCTGAGTGACAGGAAACAAGTCGCTCCTTCCAAGAGGCGACGCTCTGACAAACACTCACTAGGAAATAATAAAGTGGCGAAATAATTCTGCCTCGGACACACTTACCAGAGCAGAAAGCGTCTGCGGAGGAGACAACATCTCGTACCATCTATCTTCCTTAAATCCCCACGCTGTGACAAAGTGGAGGGCAAAATCATGATGAATGATCGGACACATTTAGCCAGTACCTGTGCTCTGTAACGAGCGTGGCCCAGGAAAGGGGCGCTAATGAAGATCTGTGCCCCCGCCCCAATTCGGCCTCGTTGCAAAACAAGTCTTTATTAGGGAATTGGCGCCTGCTCTTCCTACCACGCAGGCTGGAGGTACGAAGGGGTGACATGAATTAACGGCGGCCCCTGTGGGGTCAGGCCGGCCCTCGCAGGCGGTACAGAGACAGACGGGTTCGGCTCCTGCCACCATCCAGCGTCTGGTTGACAAGGCGCCAGTCGCCTTCCGTCCTGGAGGAACACGCCTCGGTTTTGTTCCTCCCCAGCCCGCCATCATTTATTCCGCCGCCTCATTTGAATATGATGGATACTGAAGTCCTTTATTTGTTCACAACAACCAAATAATTGTAGATCCGTGGGCTTCGGGGCAATTAATCACGTTTTTCCCTCCACCAATCCACTAGGAACATGACATTGAACAATAAAGTACATTAACCTCTGCTTTGCACAAAACTTTGCTTATTTAAACCCTGCAAGGTTATTTGTTTTCTTTCTTACCAGGACTCTGCCGCCAGCCAGGGAGAGAGGCTGGGGGAGGAAGCAGACCCCGCAGTAGCAACTGCTCTGACTGTCCCGGGACAGCTCGGCCAGTCGGCCAGGGCTCTGGGGTCAGAAAAATAGACATGCGTGGTTTGGGTGTAGTCTGGGATCCATCGGGACAGGGTCTGCTGCAGCTGTGTGTGTGTGTGTGTGTGTGTGTGTGTGTGTGTGTGTGTGTGTAAGCAAAACACAGGCTAACTAACGGGGCCTGAAAAAAATCTATGCTTTTGGATGCATAGGCATGCACACACATGCATGTGTGCACATGTGCACAAGTGTGTGTGTGTGCTTGTGTATGTCTTTGTGTTCATACATGTGTGAGTATTCACGTGCATGCATATTTTCATGCAGCAAGATCTGGTGGGCAGCCATGTCTCTCATATACATGTGTGTGCAGTGTTGGGAACAGGCACATGTGTGTTTCTGAGGCACCTCCATTCCTCCACTCAGAGCCGCATGGGGCATGTCTAGACCAGTCTGTCAGAGAACAAAGCCAAAACCAAGTCCTCCTGGGTCTTGCATTCCCAAAGACAGACAGACAGATAGACAGACAAGAAATGAGAGACAGACAGACAAACAAGAAATAACAGACATTTTTTTAAAGCATATAACTATGCCTGACTGGCTTGTTTTATTGAGGAGGGACATGGGTAAGAACAAGTAAAGACAGCTGGGACCCTGGTTGAAAAGAATACCCTCCCCTCCCCATATGCATCCACTGCCTCAAATAAGATAACCAGCTATAGGGGAGCAGCAGAGCCAGTGGTGGGGAGTCTGGGAGTGGGCAGGGAAGGACACTCGGAACTGAGGGCAGCAGCGAAGAGACCACGTGTGTGCTGGGAGGGCCCGAGGTGGCGCTGGAGGAGTGGGTCTTCCTTGTAGGCTTATTTAAACATGAAGATAAGCCTCTCTTCTCCCCCCTCTGCCCAGTGCTGCTCGCCACCGTGCCAGCTCGCCTAGGAAATGACAGACTTAAGGAAAAGTGTAGCTACTGCATGCTATGGGGATGTCTGCTACAGCAAAGGCAAAGGCTTATTGAGGAGGGAGGAGGGTTGGTGAGGAGGGAGGAGGGTTGGTGAGGAGGGAGGAGGGTTGGTGAGGAGGGAGGAGGGTTGGTGAGGGGGGAGGAGGGTTGGTGAGGGGGGAGGAGGGTTGGTGAGGAGGGTGGAGGGTTGGTGAGGAGGGTTGGTGAGGAGGGAGGAGGGTTAGTGAGGAGGGAGGAGGGTTAGTGAGGAGGGAGGAGGGTTGGTGAGGAGGGAGGAGGGTTGGTGAGGAGGGAGGAGGGTTGGTGAGGAGGGAGGAGGGTTAGTGAGGAGGGTGGAGGGTTGGTGAGGAAGGAGGAGGGTTGGTGAGGAGGGAGGAGGGTTGGTGAGGAGGGAGGAGGGTTAGTGAGGAGGGAGGAGGGTTGGTGAGGAGGGAGGAGGGTTGGTGAGGAGGGAGGAGGGTTGGTGAGGAGGGAGGAGGGTTGGTGAGGAGGGAGGAGGGTTAGTGAGGAGGGAGGAGGGTTGGTGAGGAGGGAGGAGGGTTGGTGAGGAAGGAGGAGGGTTGGTGAGGAGGGAGGAGGGTTAGTGAGGAGGGAGGAGGGCTGGTGAGGAGGGAGGAGGGCTGGGTACTGGGAAGTGTCACAGTCACCCATGGGTTAGCCAGGATGGACCTTTGAGATGACCGCTCTGGTTCTTCATTGTTAATCAGACTGAATCTTAATCACCTAGGAGACACACCTCTGGGTGCCTCTGTGAGCATGCCCCAGAGAGGTTTAATGAAGTGTGGGGTGACTCATCCTGACAATAGGCAGTGCCATCTCGTGGGCCAGGGTCCCTGACCGAATAGAAAGGGCAGCTGCCCCTTAGCATGCATCTCTTGCTGGCTTCTGACTGGGCACGAAGACCCACCTTACATTCCTGCCGTCCCACCTTTCCTCCACGACAAATGGCAGCCTTAAACCAGGAGCTGAAATAAAGCCTTCCCTTCCTAAGGCGCCCGGGGTCCCATCACACTGAGGAGTAAGTCCATGAATGCAGTGACATTGGAGAAATCCTTGGAAAGCGGGAACTAATGCCACAGATCTTGTTATGGCCGCTACCCAAGGACCCCCCCAAATTATGTGAGGGCCCCAAGACCCTCTTTGGGAATAGGCTCATCACATATGTGACTGGTTAAAAGAAGACCATGCCAGAGCCTGCTGGACACTCACATAACCGTGACTGTCTTCCCTATATGAAAATAACCAGAGGGGCTGGAAAGTTGGCTCAGTGGTTAAGAGCACTGACTGCTCTTCCAGAGGTCCTGAGTTCAAATCCCAGCAACCACATGGTGGCTCACAACCATCTGTGATGAGATTGGACACCCTCTTCTGGTGTGTCTGAAGACAGTGACAGTGTACTCACACACATGAAATAAATAAATCTTTATTTTAAAAAAAATTAGCCAGAGAAACACAGAGAAGAAAGGGCCACATGAAGACAATGGCAGAGACTGGAGTGACAGATCTACAAGGATGGAAAACACCAGCAGCGGGGGTGTGGGGGTGTGTGGGGGGGTGTGGGGGATGCCCCTGCACATGCCCTTGGAGGGAGTATGGCACTTTGACCTTGACTCACCCACCCCCAGTTCTGATTGTTACTCGGCCCCATCATACAAACGCAGCTAGGGCTTTGGAGATCCAGGCAGGACTCTAGCTAGTGTGAGAGCCCCATGAGAGGCCCATAGCAGCAAGCTTGCAGGATCCACAAAGAATAGAGGAGGGACAGGGAAGGGGGAGGAGGAGGCGCCAGGCAAGCCAAGCTAGGGACCCAGCCAAGCAATGATTGGCTGGAGACTCGGTTCGTATTTGGACGTAAAATATTGGAGCTGTAACGCATTTCTTAGCATGACATTTGCCAGCCAGGGCTGCCACCCCCACCCCCACATCCACTCCAATCAGGTGCCCCGAGGAGAGACCCTGGGGGTAGGAACATTAGAACTGGGTGTGGTAGCACTTGTCTGTAATCTGAAGGAGGACCGGGAGTTCAAGGCCAGGTGTATTCTGGGTTACACGAACCTGTCTCCAAGAAAAAAACCAAAACAAAACATAAGGCCCCTGAACTAATCTTGCAGTTCATGACGCTGGCACAGGGTGAAAAGAGATTGACTCGGGCTGCCGGGATTTGTCGTATTTTGTTTTGTTTTGGTGGGAGGAGGAGTTTGAGACAGGATTTTTCTGGAACTCAGACATCCTCCTGCCTCTGCCTTCAGAGTGATGAGATTAAAGGCATGAGCTGCCAAACCCAGCCAGCCAGCTAGCTGTTCGAAGCTCCCTGCAACCGCAGCAGGATTTCCCATTAGGCTAGAAGATGTGGGTGGAGTCAAGGATAACATCAAAACTGAGAACTGGAAAGGAGTGAGTCACATCCCAGAAGATGGAAGAGTGTTTTGGGGGGTGCGGGTTTGTGGAGGGAGATGGCAGGCGTATGGGCCACCTGCAGGATACTCTGTGCACTGTCGTGGACTGTGTGCACCTTCCTGTGAGCTTGCAGGCCATACTGTATAGATACCATGAGGGTTTGCATAGACAGGTGGCTGTGTCATGTGTCTTCCACATGTCCGTGGGTAAGCATTTCAGTTTTTAAAAATTGTTTTCTAAAGAATTATGCATTTATTTTATGTATGCATACTGTCATGCTGTCTTCAGAAGGGGGCGTCAGATCCCATTACAGATGGTTGTGAGCCACCGCGTGGTTGCTGGGAATTGAACTTTGTACTTCTGGAAGAGCAGTCAGTGCTCTTAACCATGGAGCCATCTCTCCAGCCCACATTCCTTCTCTGTCTGTCTGTCTCTGTCTCTGTCTCTCTCCCTCCCTCCCTTTCTCCCTTTCCCTCCCCCCTCCTTCCCTCCTTCCCTCCTTCTCTCTCTCTCTCTCTCTCTCTCTCTCTCTCTCTCTCTCTCTCTCTCTCCACACACACACACACACACACACACACACACACACGGGTAAATGAAGTGGTTGCCTTAGAAACTGCAGTTACCATGAACTTCTTAGAAGCCTCATCCCATGACTGGGAGAGCCTGGCCGTCCCTGCTCTCGTGGAGAAGCGGTGCTGAGAGTGGTAGGCCTCCCACGGATGGGGCTGAGTGCCAGCATTAGGGGTTAGTACAGTGATTTCACATGTCCACAGGTGTGATATTGGCTTGCCTTCAAAAATAGCATCTTCAAGAAATAGTTATTAGAAAATAGCCTCTCTGTTAATGCTCAGTTATAACAGGAACTGACAAAGCCGCCCTTTGTGAGGACCAGGGAAACCTTCAGACGTGCTCTCCAGCTCGCACTGTGGCCCTTCAGTCTGTGTCTCAGAGATTCCTTCCTGCCAGGTAGAACAGACGTTATTCTGATACTGCCCTGACAACCTCTCTGTCCCCACGGGATGCTCACTGCATCCAATCACAGTGTCCCGGGTCCTGTCTCCAGGTGTGGCACACACTACCTTTGCTAGAGAAGGTAGGCAAGCCTTGGGCACAGGGCACACTGCTGTGGGCTTGGTGAATAAGTTATTTTTGCTTTGTTTGTTTGTTTGTTTGTTTGTTTGAGAGAGGGAGGGTGGCTCTCAAGCATCCCAGGAGGCCTTGAACTCCTGATCCTCCTGCTTCAACCTCCTCAGTGCTGAGGTTACAGCCACGGGTGTCACCATTACCCAGTTAACGAGGTGCTGAGGATCGATCCCAGGGCTTTGCGAGTGCTTAGCCGGCTCTCTACCACTGCGCCCCCAGCCTCGGGTTCTGTTCTGTTGCAATCTAACTCCATGCTGCCAGGAAGTAAGTTGAGGACATCATGCTGGTCTGAATAAACTTGATCCAGCCAGTTTCTTGGCAGGGCTGGTGAAGACACAGACCCACACACAGCCCCGGATGTGCACGAGTGTTTATAGTTCACAATAACAGCATACTGCCACACTGGCATTTTCTTACATTTCAATTGTCTCTCTGCTGGCACCATTGATCTGTGTGGTTCTGTGGTCATGGGAGCTTCTGCTTCAGGATGATGAGGTCACTCCGGGCTGCACCCACCTGCCCTCCAACAACCAACACCATCCTTGTAGGGCTCCCTTTGGTTCTCTGGATCCATGTGTGAAAAATTTGCATAAGTAGAGTGGGTCACACACACACACACACACACACACACACACACACACACACAAAAGCCCCTACCAATTTACACTCCCATCAGCCCTCGTGAGGAGTCCTGGCTTCCTCCGTTCTGCATTAATTGGTATTTCCCGGCTGTGGAGTTTTTGCCAGTCTGAAGGTGCAAAGTGATGTCTGATTTTTAATTTGCATTTCTTGGACTGTTAATGAGTTTGAGCATCGCGTCGAGTGCTCATTAGCTTTTGGGATTTCCTTCTCTGTGAATTGCCTGTCACGGCGCTTGCCCATTTTTTCTGCTGGACCTGACGTCCTCTCTTCGAACCCTCACAGAAGTTCTAGGTGTGAATCTCTTGTCAGTTTTGGACTTTGGAAAAAAAATCCTGTTTCTATCATCTGACTCTTAATTGGCCCGTGTTGTTTCTTTCTTAAGTAGGATTTCTTCATTCTGATGTAATCAAATTCAGAATCACAGTGTGTGCTTTTAGAGTTTGGAGAACCAAGCAGTTTCCTTTCCCTAAGTCTGAAGATGTTGCTTCTTGTTCTTACCAACCGTGTAATTTTTACATTCACATTTAAATCCTTAATTTGGTCGGGGGTTTTCTTACCCACGGAGCCAAACAGTGATCTGGTTATAATTTTCTCAGCAGATCAAACTCTATGCAAAAGAGCCCGTTCGTTCCCACTGCTTTCCTTTCTCCCTGTGTGCTCGTGAGTGTGTTCACAAGTGTGTTCACCAGTGTGCTCACAAGTGTGTTCACGAGTGTGCTCACAAGTTTATTGTTTGGTTTCAAAGCTGTGTTTGCTTATTTACATGCTGATGTTTGTTTGTTTGTTTGTTTTGATGAGAGAAAGGGAAAGATGGGGAGAGACACAGAGAGAGACAGAGGGAGGGAGAGAGGGAGGGAGGGAGAGAGAGAGAGAGAGAGAGAGAGAGAGAGAGAGAGAGAGAGAGAGAAAGTGGGGGGACATATGGAGACCAGGCCAGAGGACAACCTCAAATATCATCCCTAGGAAGGCTCTCCCCCTCCAGGAACGCCCTCCACACCCCCTGACTCACAGGCCTGGAGTTCACATATTAGGTTGCAGGAGCTGCACTAAGGCTGGCCAGTGAGCCCAGGGCATCCGTCACCCCAGCACTGGAATTACCGCATTTGTACCACACCCTTCTGAAGGTTCTGGGCCTTCACATTGGGAGGCAGACACTTTGCTGGCTGGGCTGTGCCCCACCCCCACAGTGTTAACCACTGTGACTTCATATTGATCTTCCTCACCATCTCAGCTCAGCTCTTCTCAGACTCCCTGTGGACGAGGGTTCGAATCTGTGTACATGTGTGTGCCCTTTCACACAACTGTTTCTATGAGACTGATTCACTGAATTTAGGACTGAGTCTTGGGAGAGCTGGCCCGTGTCGTGACCTTCACCTACGTAGCCAGGGCTATCGATTTGTTCATTCTCGAAAGGTCAAGTCCTACAGATTTTAAATGTTGTTAGCATGATTCTCAAATACTTGGTGTCTTTTTGGGGGAGGCCTGGTTGGTGGTTTTTGGTTTTCATTACATTTGCTTATTTCTTTTATCACAATCACTTTTCAGTTGTGCGATCGTATTGACCAGTGTTAAGTTTGACTTCCTGCTTGGCTCTTGCTGTAGACATGCTGTTGATTACATACGGCAACCTTGTGTCTGGAGACCCCACTGCAGCCCCTTGCTTCCTTTATCGGCTATAATCTCACTCACACCCATCAGGATTAAATCAAACGAATACTTAATGACAGTTTTAGGTGGCCCCTTTCCAGATCTCATAATCTCCCCCACACTCCTCACCATATTGTGAGATCTCTAATACCCTATCAATCCTTGTAAGGGATACTGAGGTCTTGAAACTACCTCAAGTGTATCTGTGATGTGTACCATTGTGTTGTTATATGAACTTTGTCAAATTAGTCCAACTTTGTAGTTTTCACTATTTGGATTTTTTATTTATTTATTTATTTATTTATTTATTTGCGTGTGTGTGTGTGTGTGTGTGTGTGTGTGTGTGTGTGTGTGCTCAGAGAATAGTGTTTGGGAGTCTGTTCTCTCCTTCTACCATGAAAGTCCCAGAGACTAAACCCAAACTGTTAGAGTTGACAGCTGCTGTCTTTCCTCACTGAGCTGTCCTGCCAATTCCAGGAGTCTTATTTTTTATTATTAAAAGGTACTGAACATTGTCAAATGCTTTTTCTTTATCTCCTACCTATTAAAGTTATATATTTATCTTTCCCCTCTTTTTTTTTTTTTTTTTTTTTTTGGTTTTTTTTTTCGAGACAGGGTTTCTCTATGTAGCCCTGGCTGTCCTGGAACTCACTCCGTAGACCAGGCTGGCCTCGAACTCAGAAATCCGCCTGCCTCTGCCTCCCAAGTGCTGGGATTACAGGTGTGTGCCACCACCACCCGGCTTATCTTTCCCCTCTATTAATGCACTGATATAAGTGGGTTTTTTTTTTCCTGATGTTGAACTATCCTTGTATTCCTTTAATACAACATTTTAGTACATTACCAGACTTGCTTAGCAAGAAATTTGCTTAAGATATTTGGTTCTGTATCTAAAGTATAGCTTACAATTTCCCTACTTTGCATAGCTCTAGTCTGGCTTTTGTTTGTTTGTTTTATTGTTTTGTTGTTCTTGTTGTTGATGTTGGTTTTTTGAGACAGGGTTTCTCTGTGTAGCCCTGGCTGTCCTGAAACTCACTCTGTAGACCAGGCTGGCCTCGAACTCAGAAATCCACCTGCCTCTGCCTCCCAAGTTCTGAGAATAAAGGCATCTGCCTCCGCCGCCACCGCCTCCGCCACCGCCGCTGCCACCACCACCTGGCTAGTCTGGCTTTAAAATCAGGAGTAGATTAGACATTTTAAAATTAGCAGGACAGATTTCTCTTAGTTTTTATTTTCTTTTGGAGAAGGAATATCAAAAATTTGGTGATTTCTTCCAAAAATCAGAAAGGAAAAGTACACTAAATGAAAACTGCAATTAGAAATTAAACATTAATCGCTTCTTGGCCTTTTGGCTAAGATCAAGTGTAGAAACTAAACATTAGTGAAGGAACAGTGACAACAGCCTTGACATGTGGCTCAGGAACCGTGACAACTGTTGTGACACGTGGCTCAACTTAGAAGAAAACACACACACACACACACACACACACACACACACACATCAAAACTGACTCCAGATGAGAAATGTACACAGACATGTTACCACAAAGCAAACAGAAAGTATGTTGCAGATTTCACCACAATCTCAAAGCACAACTCACTCTAGACAGCTTTCCAGCACTTCATAAGCTGTCGCGGTGTCTAGAGTTCACAAAGCAATTTAGATTATTTCACATACACAAAGCTATTTGATCTTGGGTTTTGACCAAGACTGTCCACACATACAAATTTATACCATATGTATTTACAAATATAGAGTGGACCAAATTCAAACAGCAAATTAGAGGCTAAAGAGATGCCTTTGTGGTTCATCCCCCAGCACCCACATGGTGGACTCCAACCACTTATAAATCCAGGGGATACACTGCTGTCTCTTCCAGTCTGAGGATACTGCACATTAGTGCACACATGGGCAAGCAGACATGTATGCACACGGGAGTGCGGTATCTACAGTCCAAGTAAGAGAAAGCCGATGTGTGGAGAGGAATGTCCTGCATGTCACAGGAAAGGTTCAACATATCAAGACTAGGTTATTCACATAGATTTTAAGACTCGTAGATAAACCAAAGCATTACAGCAGAGCCATCTGTCCAACAGGACACAGCCAGGAGGTAGGCCCCACCCACGGCTACCTTCTTTCACCACTGATGCATATTTGAAAAATTTCACAATAAAAAGCCAAGGGAAATATCTATTAATATAATTCATCACCTTAATAGGTCTAAAGAGAATGGTCTGAGGACATTTCCACAAGCCCTGAGAAGGCATTTGACACAATTCAATAACTATTCTTAATTTTTAAAGCATTTAATAAAACAGGAAGGGATAGTTATTTCTTTAGCATATGAAATAGATTCATCTCTTTCCACAAGCTGGGTTGATGTTTGGTTGATATTTTTATTAGTAAAAAAATAATTTATGCTTAGTGCTTAATGGAAAAAACACTAAAAGCATTCCCATTAAAGTCAGAATAAAACAAAAAATGTCCAATATTAGTCCAGTGTACTATTATTTAGCATTGTTCTGGAAGAAATCACCAGTGTAATTAAAGAAAGACATTATGGGAATAAAAATTAAAAGGTGGGGGTGTTAAATCATCTTTATCTACAGATGATATGATTGTCCAGCTGTGATACAGAAGGAACCAAATAAAAAACTATTATAAACTATAAAATTGTCCAAAAGCATGATAAACTTCTATTTTAAAAGATCAAGTACACACACACACACACACACACACACACACACACCAAGTATTTTATTCTAAGAATAAATGTCTAATAATAGATGTGCACAGAGGATAACTAACACACACACACACACACACACACACACACACTCAGACAGACACACACACACACTCAGACACACACACACCAACTATTTTATTCTAGGAATAAATGTCTAATGATAGATAATAATGATAGATGTGCACGGCAGATGATTGTAAAAAGTTACTTTGTATCCTTGGGTAGAGAGACTCATATTGACTTAATTTACAATGTAATGAGACCCCACTAAAATGGCAACAGTGCTGTTAAATAAAAATCAGCAGTGCAGGGTTCTGTTTAAAATTGACAACTTGAACTAGGAAACCAATTCTCACTCATGTGTTTATTCTGCATGCATGTGCGCAGACATGTGTAGAGGTCAGAGGACAGCTTGCAGGAGTCAGTTCTCGCCTCTCACGGTTCTAGGGATCAAGCTCAGGGCTTCCGGTTCGCATGGCAGGCACCTTTACCTGCCGAGCCATCTCGCCAGGCTCAATTTCTTTTGAATTCTGAGAATTCTAGAAGAATTACACCAGATACCAAGACCCGTGAAGTGGTTCTAAGAAAATGATGCAGAAGTGTGTGTGCATGTGGAGAAGGATCAGAGAACAGACTAAAAACCCACAGTCCGGTGTGACAGAGGAGCGTGACAATGAGGGAGAGGAGAGGCACACAGTCGCAGGACTGAAGGGGACTGGAATGACACTGGGGCATCGGGGAACATATATATATACATTTCAAAAGCTGTATCCAAGAAGCCACAAATCCAGGTTCTGTGTACCGCCTGTCACAGAGTGGCTCTTTACTAGCATTCTTGCAAACTGAACCGTGCAGGAGCAACAGCCAGCAGGGGGCAGCATGCAACGGCTCCGCCTCCACTCGAAAGCAGGACTGGGGGGATGGCTCAGAGGTAAAGCACTTCCCACACAAGCAGAAGGACAAGAGTTCAAATCCCCACAGCTTGGGTAAAGGCCAGGTGAGGAAGTAAGGCTCTGTGAGATCACTCTCCTGTAGGCACAGGGGACACCGAAACAGGAGAATCCCTGGAAGGTTGCGGGCCAGTTAGCCTGCAATTAACAGAAGAAAAATAAGAGACTATTTCTAATAAAATGGGAAAGAGTATATGGACATACAAGGTTGCTCCCTGACCACCACATATGCCTGTGTACACACACACACACACACACACACACACACACACGGGGGTGGGGGAGGGGTAGTGGGGGGAGGGAGTAGTGGAGGAAAGAGAGAGAGAGAGCTTATGTAGCAAGCATTTTATCAGTTGAGCCATCTCCTCAGCCCTTAATGACTAGCAACTGCCTACAGCATGAGACAGATTAAATGCATTGGTGAACTGAGCAAACTGTATGGTACGTGAGTTAGAGTCAATGAAGCTTTTTTTGTGGAAAATATAACTATTTCCAATAGTGGTTCTTAGTCTTGCTTTAGAATGGGCCACTTTGGAGTCTCCTTAAAGCTCTGGATTGGACTGCAGAGCCCAGTTGCATGCTGCTGTTCTGATCACCAGTTTCCAGCACCTCCATCAGGTGGATCTCCAGTGCCTGTAACTCCACCTCCAGGGATCTAGAGCCCCCTTCTGGACACTGCGGGCGCCTGTACTAACATGGATATAACTCTACACAGGCACACATATGCGTACACGCAAACCCACACGCAAAGGCACAGGTATACCCACCCACACAGATGTAGGAACAAGACTGAAGATGGGGGTGGTGGTAAGAGGCAAGATTCATGTGATGAATCCCAGAAAATCAAACTCTGGAGACCAGCATCCGGGTGCAGATCTGAGTTTATTGCGAAGCGCATACGCTTATATATACAGTGTTCAAGCCAATCCCAAGCCCCTAAGTCCTCAGCCAATCAGATCTCGTCACACAATCACCATGCCTCAGTGAAAACCCTGCCTGATAAAGTTAACTCAGAAGGAGCAGAAGGGTGGTGGGCATAGTCACTCAGTAGGACTTCCGTGAAGACAAAGGAAGCAGCCTGAGTTCCTCTTGCTGTCTCACTGGTGTTCCGGAAGCTATCTAAGTGCCTTGTACATCTTAATGCCTTGTACAGTAGATCAGGACTCTTTGAGGAACCTGTGGCGCCTCACTCTTTAAGTGTCACATCACTGTAACACACACACACACACACACACACACACACAAGTTAAGAAGAAAAACACAAAGCTCTGAGTCCTTTCTAGAAAAATCCACCCAAGCAGTGGAGTTGCATTTGATTCCAGAATATTTAAGGATGCACCAAAGTCCGTGTGACTTGGAACCAGAACTTCTGCCAGAAAATATCTAGGATATGAAGACGTCTTCATTAAACACCATGAAGTATAAAGGGTTTCTTTATAAGAGTAGAATAAGGCCTGGGCAGAGGCTTCAGTGGGTAAAGTAGGTGAGCTCTGTGAGCCTGGTCCTCAGATCTCAGTACCCACCGGAAAACACACTAGACACAGTCTGTATCCTAAGACTGGGGTTGGTGCAGGAGACAGGAGGGTCCTTGGAGCTCACTGACCTGCTACCCCGGAAGAATCAACGAATCAATGAGATCCAGATCGGCGGGAGACCCTGCCTCAAAAAATAACAAGGAGAGAGATTGAGAACACCCAGCATTGATCCTGTGCTCTCCCTCTCTCTCTGCCCGCCTCTCTCTCTCTCTCTCTCTCTCTCTCTCTCTCTCTCTCTCTCTCTCTCTCACACACACACACACACACACACACACACACACACACACTTTACAGGCTTACTAAAAGCCTGCTTAAGTTCCAAACTATTAACAGCGATAGTCTCTGGTGAGAGGGATGGCGCACGTTTTTCCATCCTCCACATTGTGTTCCTTGCATTTTGTATAATGAATGTGCTTCGGTTCTGTAATGCAAAATATAATGAGCTTCAGAAAGCTGTGCTCCTATCCACGTAAGACAAGCCTGTTATTAATCACCCTTCCAGATAGCTTTTACATTGTTTAAATCTTTTTAATTTCTGCAAGGTGAATTTTAGAAATCTCACATGAGGAGATTTTCCTCCAACCAAGCAAATCTTGTGCATGTTATCTGGAATTTACATTATTATAGTTATTATTATTGTTGTTGTTGTTGGGGATGTGGTGTGTGTATTGGTGTGTGTGTGTGTGTGTGTGTGTGTGTACTTTGGGACTCAAACTCCAGTCACAAGGCCTGGCAGCAGGCGCCATTACCTGCTGAACCATCTCTCTGGCCCCTTATCTGGGACAAGACTTAGATTTTTCTGGAAGAATGAATGTCTGCAAAATCTGGACCCCACACCTCAGGACTTTCTTGGATTTTGTTGTTGTTGTTGTTTATTCAAGTCTTCCTTTGTGTCTAGCTACATGGTTCCACTGGCAATTCTGAACACGCCCAATTATTGATTAATTCAGGATGCTCTTTTACATTGAGGCTTTATTCCAACATAATCAATTCTTCTCGTTAATCTTATTAATTTATTTGTGCTGAACTTCATTGGGTGGTTTTATCCACTCTTCCATTTTATTTAATTTTCAGAATGAAACTATCATTATTGTTTCCTGACTATAACAGTAAAACGTGTTCATCATTTTGAAAATACAAACAATTCCCAAGAACAGAAAATGAGAGTTCTGCAATTGTCCTACCCCAGGGGACACTCGATGTTTCTTATTAGTCCTAAGTATTTTCCAATTAATTATCCAGGGCTTCCTGGATAGAAATATCATACAGTGGTTAGTTAATGTGTGACAAGGTGATGTTTTGAGGATATTAAACCAGCGCATTCTTTTTTTAAATTCTAATTACAAAATATTTCAAATATATGAAAAAGTATAGAAAATGACCTAACACCACATTCATTTCACTAGATTCACAACTGACCACTGTCCTAAGATCAAGTCCCTCCCACCCCCGTTCATTTTCACCACATCCCCCTGAGGGCACTACAGCCACAGGGTGTGAGGGTCACCTACCTGTCTGCAAGGCTTACTGCAAAAGCACAGGCTGGGCAGTGTACAAGCCTTCTGCATGTACATTGGTGCATGCGTGTGCAAGTGTGTGTGTGTGTGTGTGTGTGTGTGTGTGCATATGGAGGCCAGAGGTCCACCTTGGGTGTGCTCTTCAGGAGCTGTTCATCTTTTGTTTTTCTCATGTGTGTGTATGTTCGTTGTGTGTATGTGTGTGCAGTCACTCTACACCCTTGTGTCTGTGCATGCGGAGGCTGGAGACTTCTTCCTTCGCTGTCTGCCTTGATCACTGAGCCAGGCCTCTCAAGTGAACTCAGAGCTTGCTGCCTCTGCTGGCCTGGCTATGAAGCTTGACTGGGGACTCCGCTCTTCACCTTCTGATCTCTGGAGGAAGAACTGGGCTGCCACACCCACCTGGGCTCACATGAGCTCTGAACTCGTCTTTCAGCTTGCACAGCAAGCCCTGTCCTCACTGGTCCACCCTTCAAACCCACAATACTTTTGGAGGTAAGTCTGGAGCTTACTGGCCGGCAAAACCCAGAGACCCACCTGCTTTTGCCTGCCCTGCACTGGGGTTACAGTGTGTGCTGAAACACCAGGCTTGAATGTGCCCACTCCGACTTGGGTCCTCATGCTCACACAGCAAGCACTGATCTGACTGAACATCCCTCCACAGCCCCTCGGTTTTACACTATTCCATCTGACTCATGAGCACAATTCCTTCTTATGCCTTCTTGGGCACAGAGAGGAAAGCTCACTAGAAGTAGATGTCTGTACACGGATGGTTAAGTCAGATAATGACACCTGCTACATAACGAGGGCCAGTGTCATCAAACCATTACCGACAAGGACCTGATTTTTCAAGTATTTATTCACACTACTCGAGTTTTTCTTAGTCCTGTCTAGTGCTTCACACATTTCTCCACTTTCTTTCTTATTGATTTGTAAAAGATCATTATATATTGTGGACATTAATATTTTTAGTGCAAGTGAGTTTTCCCAGACTGTCATTTGTCTTTTTACTTCTGTTAAAGGCACATTTAATTGAGTGTAAATGTTTGATTTTTATGTAAAGCTATCAGTGTTTGCCTTTATGGGAGCACTTTTACTGCCTGGCTTAGCCAGCCCCTCCCATTCCAATGTCATACGCATGTGTGCCTGGTTCATTTCAAGGCTTTGCCGCCTAGGCTTGCTCTTCAATCCACCTAGAACCTTTTCTTTTAACTTTCAATTCCTTGCAAATTTCACATCATGCACCCTAATCCCACTCATTCCCCCCCCCCGTTCCCCTCGTATCTACCCTTCACCCTTCCAGCTTCCTCCCAAATAAAAAAACACAAACAAGGAAAACAGAAAAAAACAATAAACCAACAAGAAACAAACAAAAAAACCCACAAAGCACAGACACCATCTCATGGTGAGGCTGTGGTGTGCCCACTGGAGGCCGTGGTGGGTCCCACAGTGTGTCCCCCTGCCCACACATCTTCACTACTAAGTCCTTGGCGTGGTTCGAGATCTCTGGCTTCAGGGACAACATCAATATCAGATCCTCACTGGGACTCCTTCCCAATTACCCTGCTGTTGCCCTGTGGTGTGGGAGTCCGGCAATTTTGGATCAGAACAACCAGCGCTTTCAGGCATCCCAACAGTTCACGGATGATATAGATTTGGGGGTGGGCCGACCCAGAGCCCTAGAGCCAGGCCTGGGTGGCGGCTGAGCTGGCCAGCTCACTGCCTCTCCCTTATCTGAACCGCCAGGGCAAGCTCTCCAGCACTGCGCTGGCCAGGCCCCCAGTGCTGCCGTGGGCGGGCGGGAGGCAGGGTCAGCTCTCCAGACCCTGGAGCCTTCAGGGTCAGCTCCATTGCTCTGCCCACTCAAGTCGGGGTGAGGATGGGGCTGGGGGACAACACTGTACTCTCCCAAGCCTGGCGCCTATCTTTATAAAATCCAAGGCAGGCAGGGACCTAACTTTATATCCTCCGCACGCATCCAGGTAACAGCTCCGCTGTTTACTCTCCTTTCAACTCTTCGTCAAACATCCACAACAGACGGTGGGACTTGCCAGCTTCTCACACTCGAGGCTCAGCTTCGGCAATTATCCAATTACGAACAATCTTGATTCGTTCCTGCCTCCAAACACGAGGTACCTTTGAATGTCTTGATTGACAGATGATAGTATCAAGTCTCCACGAACACCGACATCATCTAATTTCCAGCCGTAAATATTTTGGCACGAGTCTTGAAAAGATCAGGACTCTTTTTAAACCACAAGAACATCGTGAGTCTTAAAAATAACAGTAAGCCCTCTCTTATCAATAAAAACATTTCTGCACAGGTGAGATAGCTCAGTAGTAAAGGCGGTAACTGCGTAAACCTGGAGATCTGAGTTCAATCCCTAGAACCCACAGAAAGATAGAGGGCACTGACCCCACAAGACTGTCCCCTCGCGTCCATAAGCACCCTGTCCCATGCAAACCCATGCACACACATCATACACATACATGTGTGATTATAAATTCATACCATTTAAAACTCACTCGAATAATACCATAATTTTACTTTTGCATTATTTTCAATGTTGGGGATAGACCCAGGTGTTCTTGCACGTTAGGCAAGTACTCTGGCACCACACCATTTTTTGTTGTTGTTGTTAATTTTTATTTTTTGCAGTTTGTTTTAATTAGGCTCCAAATAATGCCGGTGTGTTACCCAAGTCTATTTCAACATCACGCATCTTCCCTGCTTGAAATGTCTATTAGAGAAACTGGACCTCTTGCTTCGCCGTAGACCCCACAAACACACATCGTCTCCCCTCCCACCCCCCCACTCCCCCACCTCCCCACCTCCCCACCCCCCCACCCCCCCACCCCGTGCCCCATTGCCTCCTCCTGGCATCCGCCCCCATCAACACACCACTCTGTCCCTGTAATGTAGGCAGTCGCTATAGAAACTTAATGAAATTCAGGTTCGATGTGGGGCCAGGATGCTCCTCCAGGAATCTGTGTGCTCCACGTAGTGAGCATGTCAGGTCACCAGCACAGTTTGGGAACACCAAGAGTCACCCTCGCCCAGATGCATTGCTCCACAAAGGCTTGGAGACAGCAGCCATCCAACCCCGCCCTCCGTCCTCATGTTTACAGCATGAGACGCTGTGTGCGCCCCTCTGCCTTCATGAGTGTCCACAGCACGCGGTGCGGTGTTCGCCCCTCTGCCTTCACAGGCGCCCGCTCCTCGCTGGTTGGGTAGATTCCCCCTCTTTTGTCTGTCTTTCTGTCCATATGCCCCCAGCTCTGAAGCGGTACCGCTCCATAGCTCTGGCCTCATCAGAGGTCTTCACAGGGGGGAGGAGAGCCTGGCGTCATCTCTAAGTCCGCACACATATTTAAAACATAAATCCGTTCCCGGCTATGGCTGCGTTTTCACCGCTGGACTGGAGAACATCACGGTCGCGGGAAACTCTCTGGGTGTTTTAAGATGCTGTTTGCTGACTTTGTGTGTTTCTTAGCTTTAAGTCACGGAGTGTTCGCCTGCTCGGCTCTCTCCCCCTCTGCGGAGTCTTTGTTTCCAATGGTACAATTTCCTGCTCGACTCTGTTACTCCGATGTTTTTATAAACGTTACACAGTCCATTGGCTGCTAGTGTCTAGAAACACAAGCCCTTTCGTATATGGAACTCGTACTGAAACGGCTTGTTGAATTCCTTTAATTTGATAGTTTGTTAGTAGATTTCCTTAAAACTTTCTTCAAATGTAGACAATGGCATGGGGGTGGGCTTAGTAATGGTAATCCTTTCCCTCCCTTCCCCTGATTCTCTCTTATCTCCATTTTATTTTCTAATCTAATTAAATATAAGTGGTTGTAGCAACTTTTTGTTCTTTTTTTTTCCTCTTCAAAATCTATTTGGAACATTAAATATGATAGAAGTAGAAAAAAATCTCTTATGGAGTCCTCTATGAAAGGAAATTGTGAAAAGTTCCTCGTTAGACAGAAACCATCTCCAATTGTAGCAACTTTTTACATTTTAATTTTTTACTTAGTAGAAGGATTTATCCAGTAAATACCATGTGCCCTGTAACTTCCTGAGCAATGAGGCTGTGAGATAAAGTAGCTTCCTGTCCATCCTCCAGATTGTTTTCCAAAAGTTAGCATTTGCCTTTCTGCACAGTTTGTTGGGGAATGGTGATATGTGTTTTTCTGTTGTAAAGAATGAGTGGACTTTGATGATGACAGTGATGATGCTGGTGGTGGTGGTGGTGATGATGATGATAGTGATGACAGTGCTGGTGATGCTGGTGATGCTGCTGCTGGTGGTGATGGTGATAGTAGGTACTAAGTCTCTGAATTGTAAACAAGGCCCCAGTTAAATGCATTTTCATACATTACCTTAACTGAGCATTTACAAAGAACAATCCTGTCTTGCTTCTCTATCCTCTGTTAGTTTTATATAGGATTGATTTCTATTATTTCTTTGTTATTACCTTTTGAGTTTATTCTGTTTTTCTTTTTCTTTCTTGAATTAGACGCTTAGCTGGATTTCCTGCTGACTTTCTTCTCTTGATATTGCTTTTCATACATTTTTTAACACAGTACTTTCACTTTAGCTCCATTTTGTGAATGAATGGGGTGTCTGACAGTATACGGATGGATGATGTCTGACTTTGCTGTGTTGCTATTGGAGCACATGGTCTGCATAACTCATCTGATTTCTGATTCATGGTAACTTTATAACCACTCACTAGAAAAAGGCTGGTGATAGAGCCGGG
Organism: Apodemus agrarius; assembly: GCA_964023405.1. Classification (NCBI taxonomy): domain Eukaryota; kingdom Metazoa; phylum Chordata; class Mammalia; order Rodentia; family Muridae; genus Apodemus; species Apodemus agrarius. The sequence continues at coordinate 152,519,208 of OZ030008.1, forward strand.
CGTGGTGGCGCACGCCTGTAATCCCAGCACTTGGGAGGCAGAGGCAGGCGGATTTCTGAGTTCGAGGCCAGCTTGGTCTACAGAGTGAGTTCCAGGACAGCCAGGACTACAAAGAGAAACCCTGTCTCGAAAAACCAAAAAAAAAAAAAGAAAAAAGAAAAGATAAGAAAAAGGCTGGTGATTCACTAAACTCCAACAGTAACATTCTCAGAAGCTGTAATTCCAGAGAGAGAGAGAGAGAGAGAGAGAGAGAGAGAGAGAGAGAGAGAGAGAGAGAGAGATACTCACAAATCTCACTCACTCCATGGTTTTTGGTTTTCTCTGCTTTTCCTTGTAACTCCAGCAAAGTTTTGCCTGACCTGTTTTGAGCTTGTTGGCAGGTGCATACAAGTTCAGGGTTCTTAGCGCTTCCTGGCCAGTTGAGTCTCATTAAACACCACTCCATCTGTACTCTTGGCTTTGCCTCCAAAGTCTGTTTTTCCAGATCCGGGTTGGGTTTCTCTAGTTTCACACTCTCGATCTTGTTATCTTGGTTCTCAGTCTTTCCTGCCCCAGTCTGGGCATCTCCTGTCTTTTAAATGAAGGTCTAGTCCACTCACAGTTATTTTAGTGCCGAGTTTTACTTCTCCCTCCTCCTTTGGAATTCCCGTTTGTCATCTTTTCTCTCTGCTTGCTCTCTTCAACTTCATTTTCCATCCTTTCTCTAGTTAGTCAGGTTCCTTTATTCCTGTCTTTATTCTTCTCAGATGGCTCAAACTTTTAACATGTATTTTTCTGCTTCAGGGAGTATGCTTAAATTTATATATTGTACGCTTGGGTTACCAAAGTCTGAAGCTAATAACTATACTTTTCTTCATAGATGTTGAGGACTCTGTGAGCCACTCCTTCCTAGGTTTTCCATATTATTCTTGGGAGGAAATTTAATGAAATTAATATTTATATTTGTTTTTATATTCCTCCAAGTTAATTCTGCATTTGGTGTCTGGTTTCCTCACCCCAAGACTACTAAACTTCAGTGTATCTTATAGACCTAGTCTAAAAAAGCAGAAAATGGGGCTGGTAGTGGGGGGCCCCTTTAGTCCCAGCGCTCGAGAGACAGAGACAGGAGGATCTCTAAGAGTTCAAGTTCAGCCTGCTCTACATAGCCATAGCTACATAGTGAAACCCTGTCTCAAAAAAACAAAACAAAACAAGAGCAAAAACAAAAACAAAACAAGCAAAGAAACAAAAACAAAAACAAAAACAAACAAAAAAAACAAACAAACAAGCTGGGCCTGTCGAGATGGCTCAGAGGTTAAGAGCACTGACTACTCTTCCAAAGGTCCTGAGTTCAAATCCCAGCAACCACATGATGGCTCACAACCATCTGTAATGAGATCTGACACCCTCTTCTGGTGTGTCTGAAAACAGCTACAGTGTACTTAGATTATAACAATAAATAAATCTTTAAAACAAAACAAAACAAAACAAGCTATGCTTCTTGGAGCTTGGGAGATGGTTCAGTGCTTAAGAGCACTCACTGCTCTTGCAGAGGACTTGAGCTAGGTTCCCAGCACCCACTTCAGTGGCTCCATACACCAGGAACTCCAGCTACAGGGGACAGCATGCTACCTTCTGGCTGCTATGGCCACCTGCAGTCACATACACATACCCACACAGACACATACAAGTATACATAATTAAAAATAAAAATAAATCCTAAAAACGTCCCTATTTGTTTCTTAATTCTGTGTAGTTTTATTATGTAGAGCACACACATCTGTAGCATGCATGTGCACATATATGCATGCGTATGTAAGTGTAAAAGAGTGTATTTTGAAAGCCTCACAAACTATTTCATGTAAATTTGAAGAGGATTCTGGGTAGGAGAAGAAAGGACAGCACATCATGGTCTTTCTCTGACTCTTCTGTCCTTTATATACTGGGGACTTGGAGTAAGCACAGCTTGTTTTGTTGGAGACATATCATAGCCCACACTCCTCTCTGCTCCTCTCTCTGCCCTGTGCTTGGCCATCCATCTTGTCCTGTCAGCAGCTACGTATCCGATGCTCTCATTTCAACTATGCCAGTGTCTTGCCCATGGGTCACATGTGGTGTGCTGGACCGCATTCTAGTCAATGACGCTGAAGTGACATCCCGGTTTTGCTGGGATAGACCATGTTGCACTCAGCACCACACGGAGACGAAATAGGCGGATAGGAATGAGTGCCGGTGTTTCGCTGAGACAGGAGCAAGGGCGGGCAGCGGCATGCTGCAGAGCGTGCATTCGATCACCCCGGACTTGCCCAGAGCCTCTCAGAGCAGGAGTGCCAGCTCAGGCACAGTTTTAGTTGCATTCTGTATTCCTCTGCTCATGGGTGAAGCTGCTGCTCCCGCCCCCCTGGCACTGGATGCATCAGCTCTTGAAAATAACTGCAAATGAAGGCCAGAGAGATGGTTCAGTGGGCAAAAGGTGCTTGTTGGCAAGGCTGATGACCTGAGTTCAATCCCTGAGACCCACACTGTGCTGCTCTCTGATAGCCACATGTGGTATGCAATGGCAGACACACACACGTACACACACACACACACACACACACATATACACATAGATACATACACATGGCCTCTGCTTTAGTTTGTAATTAGTCACGCAGTGAGCCGAAGAGGTCTCGTCACTCTGAGTGCCACGCGCCTTGTTTCCCTCTCCATGATTAGCTGTCCCCTTTCCCTCCCTCCTCTCACCCTGTGCTCTCACCCTCTCCTCCTGCCCACCCCCACTGTCCTTCCTCGTCCTCTGGTGGTCAGTACCCCTACTTACTGGTCCAACTCACTGGTTCTTACAGATTAAAAAAATAATAATTATTATTGTTTCCATTTAAAAAAATAATTCAAAGATTTAAATTTACACACTAAGAATTAATGAAATAGGAAAATCACCAAAATAAAAATGAAACTCTGAAAAATGGCTAAATGTGCAGAAACATGTGAAAGCGGCACACCTCTATGCTTCCAGGCATTACTAGTCAGAAGCAGAGTGGCTCTGGTGCAGGCCTGAACAGTGGCTCCTCAAAGCCCGAACTAGGATTTGAAATCATGATGGTGAGGTGTGGACTTAGCCACTCCTGGCTTAGGCCTCAGCCATAGCCTAGATAACAATCACCGTGTGCGTGTGCATGTGCGTGTGCGTGTGATCTAGGAGAGGGCCTCAGATCTCCCGGAACTGGATGCATAGCAGGTTGTGAGCTATGTGACATGCGCGTTGGGAGCTGAACTCAGCTACCCTGAAAGAGCAGCGCCTGATCTTCACCACCAAGCCATAGCTGCGGCCCCAGCTCTGAGATTTGTTTCCTGATGCTAATCCCTTAGCTCCCAGCTGGGTTGGCAGCACATTGCTGTGGGTGGAGTTCATTCAGCTTTGAGCTGTGTGGCTTGCTTCTGCCCCTTAGCCCCAGGGTGACCACACAGCCTTCTGACCCCAGAGTGACCACACGGCCCTCTGACCCCAGAGTGATCACACAGCCCTCTGACCCCAGAGTGACCACACAGCCCTCTGACCCCAGAGTGACCGCCTAGACCTCTGACCCCAGAGTGACCACACAGCCTACTATCCTCAGAGAGACCACACAGACCCCTGTCCCCAGAGTGACAACAGGATCTCTTTGACTTCTTCTAATACAATTGTGCTCATTTTAAAATTATTTGTATTGAATTTACTTTGTGTGTGTCACAGCACACATGCAGAGGTCAGATAACTGCAGCTAGTAGGAGTGAATTCTCTCCCTACGCCATGTGGGTTCCAAGATTGAACCCAGGTCACCAGGCTTGGCAGCAAGCTCCTTATGTTCTAAACCATCTTGACAGCCCGTTCCTTTATGTTTTGCTTTGGGATTTCCATCCATTGACGAGTATGAGATAAAGATATAATTTTCTTCCTAATCTAGAGCCAATCATTTCACAGCTGTCTGTCAAATAATATTTCTTTCTGCAAACAGTTCACGTTGTATCTTATTTAGACCAATAACTCAGTGGGCAGGATTCTCTGGATTTTACTTAGTTCTGTTCCTTTAGTTGTCTTTGGGGTACTATTATCCCACCATTTAAAATATCTCCTGAGCAATGAGATGGCTCAGTGGGTAAAGGAACATTCTCCAAAAGCTTGAGGACCTGAGTTCAAGCCCAAGATCCACACAATGAAAGGAAGAACCCCTGAATTATTATACAACCTCCACACATGGCCCATGGCATGCACACACACTCATGCACACACACTCATGCAAAACACTCATCACACACACTCATGCACACACTCATGCATGTGCACTCACACATGCACATTCATGCACACACACTCATGTACACACTCATGCACACACTTATGCATGCACAATCATAAATACACATTCATGCATGCACACTCATGCACACACACATTCATAAAAAAAACATGCTCTAAGTTTATGAAACTATAAATCTTAGAAGGAATACAAATGGGGCCAGCCAGATGGAGTTGTGCAGAGCGCTCACTCCCAAGACTGACGATCTGGGGTCAATCCCTTTGACCCACATGGTGAAGGAGTCAGTAGTCTCCCAAAAGTTGTCCCCTGACTTCCACGTGTTTGCCGTGGCATGATGTATGCACACACAAGACATAAAAACTTTGTTCTACTATTTTATATGTGTGGGTGATTTGCTGGCTAGTGTGTCTGTGCATCCTGTAAGAGTATGGTGCCCTTGGAGGCCAGAAAAGGGCATCAGATCACCTAGAACTGGAGTGGAGGAGGGTTATGAGCTGCTATGTGGGTGCTGGGAATTGAACCTGGGTCCTCTGGAAGAGCATTCCCTGCTCTTAACTGTTTAACCATCTCTCTCTCTCTCTCTCTCTCTCTCTATATATATATATATATATATATATATATATATATATATATATACACACACACACACACACACACACATACATGTATGTATATATCTGCCTTTTTGTTTTTGGAACAACCTGTAAAATATCATTAAAAATGCCACAAAGTTGTAAATGCTATTACATTGGTTTTAAATATTTGGGGGTGAACTTGCTGCATTTTCCAAACTCTGCTTAAATTCTGTAATTGGATGTTGTATTTGTTAATTTTCTCACTTATATGACAAGTCACCTAACAAACTTAAGAAAAGAGGAGCTTATTTTGGCTCATACTTTGAGAACGTGGGCCATTGTGACTGCGAAGGCCCACCATGACAGAGGAGCATGGCTGCAGGGGTGGGAAGGCCCACCATGACAGAGAAGACATGACTGCATGGGTGTGAGGGCCCACCATGACAGTGGAGGCATGGCTGCAGGGGTGAGAAGGCCCACCATGTAGAGGAGCATGGCCCAAGAGAGTGAAGACCCACCATGACCAGGAGGGCATGGCGGCAGGGGTGTGGAGCAGCTGGCCCCAGTGTCTACAGTCAGGAGCAGAGAGCGATATTCGCTGGCGCTCAGCTCCCATCTTCCCAGCCCAGGGATCCTACCTTTACTGTGGATCATCCCACCACAACCTAATCTAGATAAGGGTCCACAGACATGCCCAAAGACTCATTTCCATGGTGATTTTAAAGCCCATCAAGTCCATGATCAAGATGCATTCCAGTAAGGGAGCATATCTTTGGACAGGAATAAACTGGTGGAGTGCCTGGTTTTTTTGGCCATGATCTCAGACACTCAACAGTGGACCCGAGGCAGAACCACCCTCTGCCCCCTGTGGCTTAAACTTTCCAACTGTTCAAAAGGAGAAATGTGGCTTTCATGAATTAGAGAAGGATTAATGTTCTTAAGTGCTAAACGGAACAGGTTGGAATTGTGTGTTCTGTATGGGTTACCGTGCGTGAAACGTACCTAGTAAACAACCGTATTAATGATATTACTCATCTCCTCCATGTTTCTGTTTCTACTTCGCCTACTTGATTTGACAAAGACTAAACAATGTAATAATGTCAGGGTAGCTCATTAAGACAGTGATGTTGCAAGATTCATCTTGGTATTCCTAATAGCTTTTGGTTATATATTGCTTTTTAAAAAGTACCATTTATTAGATTTTTTAATATAGAAAATGTTAAAGAATAATCCTACCATCAACATAACCCTTAAAAAATATCCCTCAACCAAATGGGGGAGAGGCAGGGGAGGGAAAGAAAGAAGGAGAGGGAGGACTGAGGGATAGAAAGAGGAGGAGGGAGGGAGGGAGGGAGGGAGGAGAGAGAGGATGCATTCAAGTCATACACACAAAGCCTCAAGCTCTCTGCTTGGTTATCTCTGTTATCTGCTGTGGTTTGGACCTGGAGTGTTCTCCACATTCTGAGTTTGTCACAGACTGTGAGAAATAAAATAATTGTAGCAATAATGGACTCTTTGGAAAGTGCCTTCAGTCAGCTTTGGTCTGACCACAGAGGAATAAGAACCACAGGCTCCAGCTCCCACCTGCTGGTCTAACTTCCCTCCTCAACCCAGACTAAAACAAGTTTACAACAGAGACATGGCCAAGCTGGTAGCTGTGACGAGGTCCTGAGCTTTGCAAACTCTAAAATAGGATTTAAAGGTAGAGACGAAACCACCCGTGCTTTCAAACAGACGGTCGGTGGCAGAGGGAACCGCAAAACCTGAGAGTCGTGTAAAGCACAGCCTGCCCCTCCTGCCCCTCCTGCCCCTCCTGACCCAGCCAGTGAGAAAAGGAGGGAAGGGACCCACATTAAAACAAAATACAAAACTGTTCTTTGCCTTCTAGGGGTATAACCACCATTCTGGGCTGAGTCTCACCCTCCAGTTAATATTTAAAAAGTCTCTCTTTAGCTACTCTGAGTCTCGGGTGCTCTAATTGTGGGGTGAAGGGCAGATCTTCACTTCTCACTTGAGTTTGATATCCAGGATGGGGCTATCAGGTACTGGGACAGCCTTCAAGACACTATCAGACCGCTAGGACGTCCTGGAAGGAGAGGTGGAGCCTCCCTGCCCCTCCCCCAGTCCCTTTTCTTTGTTTTGTTTCATAGCTGCAGGAGAGCATGGTGCTGTCTTGTCCCTTTCCCAAAGCAACAGGGCCAACTGGTCACTCACTGGAACCCCCAAAGCTATCTTTGCAAGTTGATTATCTCAGGCAGTTGGGCATAATAACCGACTCTCCTTTGGGTGACCCAAAGGGGGCCACCAGAAGCGGTGTGGCAAGCTTCACCCATGGTGATGTCTCTCTCCACCATCATTGTCCCACAGAGCCTCCCGCTTGTAGACGCTCACCAGTGAGTTGAGCTGTCTTCAGAACTACGGCCCACTGGGTTCAGACCAGTGCCTGTCGCTATGAAGGTTAAGCCTAGGACACCATTCTAGGTTTATTTCTGTTGTGATCAAATAACCTGAGAAGCAACCTTGGTGAGTAAAGGCTTATTTTCGCTTACAGTTCTGTACCTTAGTCCATCACTGTAGGGAGGTCAAGGCTCACGCCACAGCCACAGGCACGAGCAGAGAGATGGGCGTACACATGCTCAGTGGTCAGTTTGTACTCAGCTATTCCTCCCCCTCCATTTTAAAGAAGATTTATTTATTATTATATCTAAGTACAACTGTAGCTGTATTCAGGCACACCAGAAGAAGGCATCAGATCTTTTTACCGATGATTGTGAGCCACCATCTGGTTGCTTGGATTTGACCTCAGGACCTTTGGAAGATCAGTCAGTGCTCTTAACCGCTGAGCCAACTCTCCAGCCCCTCAGGTATACTCTTAAACAGTTCAGGACCCCCTGTCTAGGGAATGGTGTTGCCCATGGTGGGCTGGGTCTTCCCAATCCATCACAGACATGCTCACAGGCCAACTTGATGTAGACAGTCCCTCACAGAGACTCTCTGCAGGTGATTCTAGGTCATGCTACACTGACTCTTAAAGCCAACCATCACACGCCACAACTAGAAACCAAATCTGTTTATTAAAAAATAAAATTAAAAAAGCTTATATTGTTCCTCCTCGTGAAAATCCTCCCCCACGGGAAGTTTTGACTTTTTAAAAAAAACCTGGGAAGGGCTGGGTTGGTGCCCTTGAACACTGCCAGTTTTGTTTCAAGCCACCTTCCTTAAAAAATATTTTCAATCTTTTTTCCTTCTTCCTTTCCCTCGTCTCCATTGCTAAAGCTCAGTTAGGGCCTCCCACACACACACACATCAGCCAAGTGCTCTACCACTGAGCTACTCCGCCAGCTTGAACACTTAAGTTTCTATCAAAGACTATGTGTGCAGTTTAGAAATCAAGCAGCACAATGCCTGCCGACGACAAAGGCACCGAGGTGGTTTGGAGATCCTTGACCTAGAGAGCGCCATTCTTGGGGGTGTGGCCTTGTTAGAGTAGGTACGGTTTTGTTGG